>RCUC01126962.1:0-50364 GCA_003697995.1 Taxidea taxus jeffersonii | reverse complement strand
TCTCATTATTTTATGTACATGCTTATTTTAACCGAAATAAACTTCACAATTTAAGTATTTTTCTATCATATTTTTCTATCATGTTTTTGGATGACTTTAAAATTGAAGGCTCTCCTCCAAAGAAGACTTGTCATCATTGACACTATTCACAAAAAGTGTCCTAGGCTTTGAAACATTCCAAAGGAAAAACTCAAAAAAATGTTTTGAGCAACTAGAAATGTTTTGAAAATTGAAAGCTCCAACTCAGTGGTTCTTAACCTCATTGAGACCAACAGTCCTACTGAGAATTTGGTAGCCATAAAACATCTGATCTTGCCAAATGCACACACCTACGTATGACCCATTGCATTCACTTTAAGAGATTTATAGGCCCCTGAAAGCTCATTCATGAGCAATCTGTGGTTCTTGGGCTCCGGTTGGGAAACCTGACTTTAAAGGCATACCACTACCCTTTAAATCCTCGAGCTCAGGGTCCAGATCTGATTTATCCTCTGCCACAAGAAAGTGCTTTATGTTTAATAAATATTGATCAAGTGAAACAATGTGTAGTAGTAAAAAGGTCATATTGTTTAATGGTTTTATTTTAAACTTTTTACTGTCCACATATTCACATAAGTTGATAAAATTTGTGTTAGGTATCTATCCTGACACATTGTGTTATAAAGAACCTAACTGTGCCCAAATGGAAGGGAGCAAATAGTGTATTTTGATAGAAGGTTGGGGCTATCTTAATGACATTTGCAGGGGAGCTGGACACAGGGGAAAGGAGCAGCAGCAAGAGAGGTAAATCTGATCCTGTGCAACTGTCATTCTGTTTAAAACCAATATGTTGTTCTCTGGGTTTGAGTCATTCCAATTATTGCCACTGGGTGACATGTTGCCATTATAGCTCTCACTATATTCTTTCTAGAAAATCAGTACAAATTGGATTTATGCAAGGCACAGAATCACACAATACATTTTAATAAAAGAATAACAGAAAATGTTGGCATCTCCTTTTAATTAAGCACTTCTTTCACTTCCACCATGACAAAAGAAAAATAATCATTTACTTAGAGAAATACAATTGAGAGTGGCAATATTACTAGTGACCGAATATTAAATGTATCTTGTCAAGTACGACAAAAGGTATCATGGGCTTTTCCGTTTATATTAATGCATTTTAGGCGACTTAATAATTCTCCCATATGTTTTTGGGATGTTAGATATAAATAATCCGAGATGTAAAAAGCAGATGTGCTTTTTCCTTTCCTTATTTTCTCTGATGCATTCTAGCATAGACAAAGGATCACAGAAAGGCTCTGGCCACATCCGGTCAGTTAAGTGCAAACCCTGATCTACAGCCTGATGTGTAACCAGTGTGTGAGGGGGCGGGGGACGTTGAGGGTGGTTGGGGACAGGATGGGTTTGAAGGGATTGCTGCTAGGAACATTTATCCATGGAGAACAAATTGTGCTAGTAAACTTGCTCCTCTGCTTTGGTTTTGCTCCTTTCCGTCATACTTCCTCCCCCTCTTAGACTGCAGGTCTCCAAAGAATCTTAGGGCCAATGACCAATCCTCATTTTCCCTTTGGATTGTGAGCTCATTTTTTTCTTCCTTATCTGTGCTCTAAGTCTAATGTGGTGATTGGATGAATTAACTCCTTCATTTCACAAATATTTGTAGAACTCCTCCTGTGTGCCAAGCCCTGTGCTAGGAATTCAGTGGAGAACAAAACAGACAAAGTTCCTGTCACTGGAGAAAGAAGGAAAGAAGGGAAAAATCCAGTAGCATTTACTGCATATATAGTGTCCTTATATTGAGGAGGAGGAGGTGAGGGAAAGGAAAGATACTTCTTTGAGATGGGAGGAGATAACCACATTTCACTGTTGCTACCACATTTCACATTGCTCCTTTCTTTCCCTCAACTCTTTTTTTTTTTTTTTTAAGATTTTATTTATTTATTTGACGGACAGAGATTGCAAGTAGGCAGAGAGGCAGGCAGAGAGAGAGAGAGAGGGAGAGAAGCAGGCTCCCTGCTGAGCAGAGAGCTAGATGCGGGGCTCAATCCCAGGACCCTGGGATCATAACCTGAGCTGAAGGCAGAGGCTTTAACCCACTGAGCCACCCAGGCGCCCCTCTTCCCCTCAACTCTATGCTAATTAAACTCTCCTATTTGATCCAGAAGAGACTGCTATGGCCATTATGGTAAATAATGGTGGGAAGAGGGTGAAGATGGGTAAGAAAGAGGGGGAGGATAAATTCATAGCATTGCTAACTCATTTCCTCTCCCCAGCTGTATTTTGGGCAACCTGATAATGCTTGTCTCTATGGCCATAAGAAGAGGAGAAGCTTAGAGGGAGAAAAGTGCAAGGGAGAGAGGGAGGGATTTCCTGTTCCAACCCTTTGCTCTTCACTGCCAAATTGGTTTTCTTTTTTTTTTTTTTTTAAAGATTTTATTTATTTATTTGACAGACAGAGATTACACAAGTAGGCAGAGAGTCGGGCAGAGAGGGGAGGGGAGAAGCAGGCTCCCTGCTAAGCAGAGAGCCCAATGCGGGACTCGATCCCAGGACCCTGGGATCATGACCTGAGCCGAAGGCAGAGGCTTAACCCACTGAGCCACCCAGGCGCCCCTAAATTGGTTTTCTTAAAAAAAAAACAAACTGCTTAATTATTAAGCTAAGACAAGAACATTATGTAGAGTTTAGAAAGTGTGGTAAGGTTCAAAAAAGAAAAAATTCTCTTGTAAGTCTGCCATCTTGAGTCCACTGCTTTTACTATTTTGATGTTTTCATATAAATATATATTTATAAAATATGAACTTACGCTCTCTATTCAGTATTTACTATGATTCTCCATCCTCCAGTTCATTAAGTATCATTTATAAATACATCTTATGGCTGCATGATTTTATCACTTTATTGTATCATGATATTTGGTTGAACATTTAGGATCTTCTGTCTACTTCACTCTAATAAGAACATCTTAGTCTGTTAATCTTTCTACAGTGTCAGAAAGACAAATACAGTCAACTATCATTGAATTACTACTGCCAGAATATGCAGCTGCTGGGTCTAGATGGTCCTCAAGATTTTTCTAGCTCCTGGGGCTTAAAAAATAGACAGTTATCTCTTGGCAAATTTTCTACTGCATTACTAGACTCATCTATTCCCTAGCATTGAAGCAGCTAACTCATAAGCCAGGTAGATTTACTGAAGAGCTCTGGATCTTTCTGATTTCTTGTTGGCCTGACATAGATCTAAGCTTCTCTGATGTTACAATCTCAGTGTTAGAGCCTGCCCCCCATTGCTGCTCCTCCCTTGGTCCATCCTTCTCTCCTGTGACAGAGCCATATCAAGGTCTCAACTTCTTAGAATATGTTCAGATTCTATGAAATCCTTTAGTTAAGAACTAATGTGCCCAACTGTAGATGTGATGGGTTGCATGCAGAGATCAAATCTGATTTATTGATATGGTGATAAAATAATAATAATTCACCTTGAGCACTAACATGTCAGTCACTTGAATAAGTGATTTATATAAATCACAACATAATCCTAACAACAGTCCTATGATATGGTAATGTTATTACCCTCATTTGACAGATAGAAACCCAGACAAGGAAGGGCTATATAGCTGGCTCTAGGTCACCCCAATGGGCAGTGGTTAAACCAGGATACAACCTTAGTTGTCTGTCTCCTGAGCCCTCACCTTGATCATGGTGCATATCATAAACATATGGGCATAGTTGTTAGCTTAATTTCTTTTTATGTTCCTGGGCTAATGTAAAACCAGGAAGGTTTTGTAATTCTCACCTGAATTTTCAAACCAATTGTTAAATTTATTTCTAATGTTAGGTTTCTTTTGATTTTTATCAGGCAAAAAGAAAGATAAAGGTTTATAAACCTATAGAATGTTGAAGCTGGAGTAATCTCAGTGTTGCCCTTGTCCTACCATTTAGTTGTGTAGACTTAGATTGTAATTTTAGACCTTGCCTGCCTGGCTGAGGTTGATTTAGATTTCTGTTCTGATCTCTGTTCAAGTTGCCTGGCCTGTGGCAATGAGTCATCGACACAGGTTTGCGAGATTGATATCTTCATGTTCTTCTCTGGTGAATAGGGGGATCCTTCAGTTTCTATTCATGCCCCTCCAGATTACTCTTATCATCAAGGACAGAGCCTGTGCTAGAACATAACTGTTAGACACACTCACATTGTTTGTCAAAAACTGTCTACATGCTGCCATAGGACTCTCAGCACAGTGCTGTGATTATGGCTGTTACAAGGGCCATCATTCTGTCTGAACGTTGCTTTCCTTTCCTTCTTTCTTTCTTTCTTTCTTTCTTTCTTTCTTTCTTTCTTTCTTTCTTTCTTTCTTTCTTTCTCTTTCTTTCCTTCCTTCTTTCTTTTTTTAAAAAAATAATTAGTGACAGTGCCCCTTTTTTGTATGCCTGCTCCGTCTGGTCTAGTCCGATTAAAGTTCATGGTGATTTTTATGTCATCAGTCATCATATTTTTTTGTTCCACTTGTAGAACATCTCTTGCAAAGATGTTGAATACTTTTTTTTTTTACTTCTTTTTTAACTTGTCACCAAATTGTTAACAGAGGTTAACAGCAAAGTTTTTCAGTGCCAACCTCATCTGAAAATCGCTGCCTAAACAAAAGGTTATTTTACCCTGTTAATTCTTTTGGACAGCTTTATATAACTTATTAGTTCATTAATTAATTGGAAGCCACTTCTGATTTTATTTTTCAGGATAAATGCTTCCTGGGCTCCCTTTCCTTTCCTTTCCTTTTCCTTTTTTTAAAGATCTTATTCGTTTGTTTGTTTGTTTGTTTAGAGCATGGGCAGGGGGAGGGGCAGGGGAAGAGGAAGAAAGAATCTGAAACAGACTGCACGCTGAGCATGGAGTGTGACGTGGGGCTCGATCTCACCCCCCTGGGACCGTGATCTGAGATGAGACCAAAAGTCCAACATTCCACCTACTGAGCCATCCAGGCACGCCCTACCCTCCACCTTTCTTTTTTTTTTTTTTTTTAAGATTTTATTTATTTATTTGGCAGAGAGAGAGATCACAAGTAGGCAGAGCAGCAGGCAGAGAGAGGGGGAAGCAAGCTCCCTGCTGAGCAGAGAGCCCGATGTGGGGCTTGATCCCAGGATCCCAGGACTCCTGGATCATGACCTGAGCCGAAGGCAGAGGCTTAACCCACTGAGCCACCCAGGCGCCCTTCTTTATTTTTTAAAAACTAATTTGATGTTTGCCTGACACAAGTGGGTCTTGTTGCCTTTGGCTCAATGCCTGCCATCAAACATTGGGAGTTATCTTGCCTTCTAAACTGAGTTCCCTCGCTGTCTGCAGTACCTAACACTCAAAACCACTTTAATTTTTTCACCATGTTTCTGAAAGCACTTCCTCAGTCACAATTGACCACTCACACACCAAATCCTTTTTTCTTCCTCATTCTGTTTAGCCTTTGTACCATTTGATGCTGTTAAACTGTCCTTTGGTATTTTCTTACTTGATTTCCATGATCAACATTATTTACTGTATCTCTCTGCTCTCTCTCTCTCTCTTTTTTTTTTTTTTTTTGGTCTTATTTTACTAGTTCTTTAACTTCCAGTTTCCTACAATTATTGAGCGAACTGCATGAGATGGCTGCTTCTATCATTCAAAAATCACCGTGTGTGTCTCTAGCCCTCTTCATTCCCTTCTTCTCTTGCTTTATGCTTCTTTTGTTGACTTTACTAATTCTCAAGATTTCTGCAATCTTCAAGCAGACTCCCTCACTGAGTGTGGAGCCCCATGCGGGACTGGAACCCACAGCCCATGAGTTCATGACCAAGGGTTGGATGCTGAACCCACTGAGTCACCCAGGCACTCCTGTGTTGGTTTATTTTCTAAAGCGTAATTCAGTGAGTGCCTCTTCTTTGCTGTTACCAGATCCCCCAGATGCCTACTCTCATGCTCACCATGACCTTTCTTTCTCAACTCTACTGTAGATAGTTCTAAATCTTTGTTTCTCCAGATTTCCAACACTAGAGCACCTCTTGTCAACAGGACAGAAAAAAGTGCAGTAGAGTCTTTCTGTTGGATTTAACCAGTAAGCCAAATATGTCACATAAACTTCGGTTTCTTTCAACACACTTGCCTGGTCTCTCCTTTTCTTTGGTCTTATGCAATGGATGCTCTTGGTAAGAAGGGACATAAAGTTAGAGATTCGAGCAGTAACTTAATTGTCTGTAAAGGTTGATTATGAATTCCAGTTATTTCTAATTCTTTGTTGGAACTAAAGGACATATTAGAAAATAGGACATCCCTGAAGCCTTCCTGATAGTGATGGAGAGTAGTGCTCCTGGATGTGAAATTAACATGCAGGCAAATCTAGTCCTCATTTGTGCTTTTGGTTTAACTATACTTAACAACAGAAAGGTGTGATTTTGTAAGGCAGAGGTATTACAATAGAGAGATACATGGGGTGAATTTACGTTACCATGACATTTTCTTATTATTGTGTTCTACTTCATCTAGAAATCACCTTTGCATTGAGGTTTCCTTGGTCAGGCCATGCTAGTTTGTTAACCTTACCTTTGCCTCATTTTCTTGCATCCTTTTATTGTAAGTTCAAACAATCTAGGTAGTTTGCATCAGTATAAAAGTTGGGACACATGAAAGTGTCTGGATGGTTGTATTTTGTCTTTTTGTGGAATGTCCAGTTATTCTCACCACTGATGTTTTTAAGTCTTGGGGGAACCAATAAGAAGCACTCTCTTCTCTGCACAAGTTCTACATAAATAAAGAAATGAGATAGAAGTGAAGTTTATGGAGACAAAAATACTACCTCTATTCTGAAAGAATATGTACTGGAGAATGTGGCTTTTATCTACAGGCAAAGGAACACCTTTGTACTGAAAGCCACAATTAAATGGGCTTCCTCAGCCTCAAGCAATACTGCTCTGACATGCCTCCCCCCGCAGAACAGAATTTAGGATGCCCTCCAGGAGACTTGATCTCTAGAGAAAAAGTGCTAAACCACACACACCAATTTTCTTCTTCCAGAATGATCAATCACATAAGTCACTTCTCCCCTGCAAGTGGAGAAAGGTTAGGGGTAACATAACTGATGGAGCATTCCCTGTTTTCTGGAAGGAAACAACCCGGACTAGGGAATAAACATTCCCTCCAACAGTGTTAATCCTTTTGTGATTATCTGATGATTAGAAAAATGGTATGATCAGTTATAATGGATTTATCCCAACATATTTAATACAAGGAATAGTTGACTTTTCAGTTAATGCTTTGTATTTAACAGTTATCTAAAAAAATTTTTTTCCCATGTATTTGTTGTGCAAGCTAGGGTGGTAGCTGGTCACACATAGGCAATTTTACAAGTATGACACTGATCCCTGCAGTAGGTATCACTGTTTTATCTGTTAATGATAAACCATAGTAGCATCCAGCCTGTTACAATAATATTCACCACCAACACCTCATAAGTTATGACTTCTCTCGGGCACTGGTAGATAACTATTTCTAAAACTGTACAACAGCATAATTCCAATGAGATTATATCTGGAATGATTTTCCTGCTAATCTCTCTGAAGTTCCTGGTTTGCATACGTGATTAAATAAAAACTTACAATTTTTCTGTCATGATGACAAGTTAGCATACTCTAAAAGTCATCCATTTTATTTTGCATTGTAGTTACACGACAATGGATAACCACTGAGGATAGACAGTTCTTTGAATTTAAAAGTATTGAGGAATATACCAATATTCTAACCACAGATTTTTCATGCTTTCTTCACAGAAAAGGAAATATCAGTAATATTCAACAGTAAGTCACAGAGAAATATAGTTGTGATGTTTAGCTTGGGAAAACAGTTTATACTATATAAATATTAGATACTAGGTTATAGCAATCAAGGGGTACCTGGATGGCTCCGTTGGTTAAGCCTCCAACTCTTGATTTCGGCTCAGGTCGTGATCTCAAGGTTGTGAGATGGAGCCTTACATCAGGCTCTGAGCTGGGCTAGAAGCCTGCTTAAGATTGTCTCTCTCCTTCTGCCCCTGCCGCATACCTCTCTCACTCTGTCTCCCCCTTCCTTTCAAATAAGTAAGTAAGTAAATAAATAAATGCCATTGAAGGCTATGTTATGTTAATCTTTAAGGAAATACTTATAATATAGCCTAGGACACCATAACACTATGTAAGTGTATTTCATTTATTTTTAAAAAATATTTTATTTATTTAAGAAAGAGAGAGAGAGAGAGCAGGCACATACAAGCAGTGGGAGGAAGAGAGGGAGAGGTAGAAGCAGGCTCCTGCTGAGCAGGGAGCCCAACTCAGGGCTTCACCCCAGGACCCCAGGATCACAACCTGAGCTGAAGGCAGATGCTTAACCATCTGAGCCACCTGGGCACCATATAAGTGTCTTTTAAATAGACACATAAGTGTCTTTTTATATAATAGGCATATAAGTGTCTTTTAAATAAGAACTAAATAAAATAGTGGATTTGGTTAAGAGTAGCAATTCAAGCAAAAAAAATGGTACTGTGGATTCTAATGGGTTTTGTATTTTTTAAAAAAATATTTTATTTATTTATTTGACAGAGAGAGAAAGAGAGAGATCATGAGTAGGCAGAGAAGCAGGCATAGAGAGAGGGGAAAGCAGGCTCCTCACTGAGCAGAGAGCCCGATGGGGGGCTCGATCCCAGGACCCTGGGATCATGACCTGAGCTGAAGGCAGAGGCTTAACCCACTGAGCCACCCAGGCACCCCAGGGTTTTGTATTTTTATTCTTTTCTGTAAATGCAATTTGTTGGCTATCCAGAGTGTGGTATGGTTCCTTATTTGTTTTGTTTGTTTATTCTTTCTATACGTGAGCTAAGTTATACATTTTAGTAGATTAAAACATGGAAGCAATATTGCCTGCATGCTTACAGATGAAAGAACTCTAACATCTAAATTATGATGTACTATTATTCATTTAGTTTGCATAGACACCAATCATCTAAAATAACTCCTGTATCCATTGTTTTATCAGTAATAAAGGCATCAAAACTCTGACTAAAATGATATAAAATATGGTGAAAAATATGATGAGTATGTAAATTATAGTAGAGATCAAAGGAAAATATCATTAATGACATTTACTACACAAAGTTTGCCCTTTGAAAATTTTCAGTTATTTCAAAGGCTTTCATGCTATGAAATGTAATTTTCACAAAGGCTCTTTTGCTCTGTCATCATAATGTCAAACATCTTATTAAGGTAAAGTAAGTATTTATACTCTGAATATTTTACTTTTATTTCTATTTTGTCACTGATCTTTTCTCTAAATATCATATATCATGTTAGATTTTGCTATTTCCATGGCTCAAATTCTAAAGTGGCTCCTATTGGCCTTCAGAATAATTACAGAGCCTAGAGTTATTTATTGCTATTTAACAAATTATCCCAAAATTCAGAGGCTTAAAACAAGCATAAGTGTTTGTGATCTCACATAGTTTTTCTGGGTGAGGAATTTGGAAGCAGCTTAAGTAGTTCTGCCTTGGGATCTCTCATGAGGTTAATGTCAATATATCAGGTAAGACTACAGTCATGTATAGACTTGACCAGAAGGTTCTCTTCCAAGATGGCTCTCTCAAACGGGATGGCAGGCTGGTGCTAGCTGTTCACTGGAGCCCTCAATTCCTCACCATGGAGATTTTTTCCATGGGGCAAGTTAATTGCCCCAAGACATGACAGCTGATTTCCACCAGAATGAGCAATTCAAGAGAGAGACCAAAGTGGAAACTGCTGCAATGCCTTTCACAACCAGGCCTTGGAAGTCACTCTTTGTCACTTCAACCATATTTTATTGGTCATGTAGACCAGTTGTAATCCATTGTGGGAGTTTACTACACGTGGGATGACTAGCAAGAGGTGAGACTCGGTGGGGGCCATCTTGGAGATTGGCTAGCATACTTTATAAAGGCTTAAGCTGCTAAAATAATAGTGAATTCTATGAAATCATTCATACTTCAGCTGTGTACTTATTTTCACCTAAAAGTGGGAAAAAATCTTTTTTGCTCCTCTGAATTGTGTATTTTATTCCTAAATATCCAAAGGGTATGCTCTTATGTCTTGTAAGTCTTAAGACCTGGATCCATGAGCTGAGCTTCACCGTAATATGTATCATTATGTGCTTTGGATACAATACTGCTTTGCCTATTTTATTTTATTCCCAGCAAGAATACTTCAAGAAAATAAATTATTGAAAATATTGGAAACTTTTTCTTTCAATTCATCAGATCTGTCTAAATCCCAACTTTAGGTGCAAACCAGCCACCTGCCACATATACATAACACAGTGCATGTTAAACACATGTATCCCCAGTACTTTTAGCAGTTATGTAAATAATAGGTGTGGAAAAGATAATGAAGTTAGAAAATTGTCAATCTATAGACTCATTAAATGTATGTTTATAAAAATATATCTAGAAGTTGGTTTCATATATGTTGGATTTATTCAATGCAACCATGTTAAGGAACTTTTGCTACTTCAGTGGAGTAATTCAGTTTAAAACTGGCAGTGTGAAGTTCTTACCAAAACTCAGTAGAAGCACCCAGGTAGCTTTAGTCCTTAAACACTTACTGGCAATATCCCTCTCATTTATGGATAATTGTTTTTTTCCAACATTTTATGTAAAGTGCTATATAACTTGATTCAACACTCTTTTCCCCACTTTCAGCTGGATTGCTTCTTCTAAACTCTTCTTGTATAGAAATTCAGAACTGCAGTGCGTAAGTTGTTCTGAGAAATATTTTCATAAGCTATGAAATTCAGGGTGAGAAAAAATGAATCATATCTGAATTTCAGTTCAAGTTAACATAATTCTAGTACTTTTTAGTGTCTTCCTTTTTCTTCATTAGTCAAAGATTTCTCTGCTTTATAAAACAATTTTTTACTTTGTTTATAGTCTATATTTTATTTTTACCTTTAGTTAAATTTATCTTTTTGCTCTTAGCATCTTTCTTTTGCATTCTGTGAGTTTATTCTCTTGTTCTTCTTCTTAAGTCTGATATTTCCTTATATTCAGACTTTCTTTTGTAGTGGCATTGGAAGTAGGGAGCAGTTTTTTCTAGATGGGAAATGCTGATTGAATTTCGTTCATTTGTTTGTTCCTTTCATCTTTCTATCCCTCTTGTACACTTCCATTTAGTGTATAAGTCATGTGTTCAATGGCCACTCCCTTAGTGGCTACCTTTGTGATTTTACTATGTATGTTTAAAAATCTAGCAAGTCTCCAGCTAACCAGTGTCTTAATTACTTCCCAAATTCCTTAGAACATTTTAACTAGATCGACCTTCTCTTACTTATATGAAATTGTTGTTCAGTATTCTAGTTTTTTTTAACCCACAAAGTAGATATTAACATTTTTATTATTTTATACAAGTGATATTTGTTTAGATTTGATAATGTTGATCAATTTCTTTTCTCACCATTCCTTTTTGTCTCAGGTATGTCTATAGAGGTCATTTCTGGAATCAGGTTTATTTTTCTTGAAGTGCAACCTGTAGAAGGTTTTTAAATAAAAGTATATGGAGGATATATTCTCTCAATTTTTATGCTTTAAAATTAAAAAAAATCTTTGTGACAGTTGTTTTTTGAGTGGAATATTTAGTCCATTTTCATGTATTAATTACCAATATATTTGTGTTTAAATCTAGCACTTTGTTATGTGCTAGCTTTTGGTTTGCCTTATCTTTCCTAAGTTATTTTTTTCCTCCTCTTTGCTTTTCTTTGGATAAATTAAATATTTTTTATATTTTATTTTCCTTATTCTATTACTTTGTCAGTTATACATATTTTTATTCTTTTAGTGATTATCCTGGAAAGTAGAACACACATAACTGACTTACTAGAATTTATCTTTAATTAATATTGCCAACAATTTACAAGAACTTTACAGCTTTTAAGTCTGTCTTTTTCTATCTTTTGATCTATTTTTGTCTAAATTTAAATTCCATATGTGTTTTAAAGATTTTTTAAAAAATTTATTTATTAGAGAGAGAGCTCAGGCAGACAGAGTGGTAGACAGAGGCAGAGGGAGAAGCAGGCTTCCTGCCGAGCAAGGAGCCCGATGTGGGACTCGATCCCAGGACGCTGGGATCATGACCTGAGCCGAAGGCAGCTGCTTAACCAACTGAGCCACCCAGGCGTCCCTCCATATGTGTTTTAAATCCTAAAAGATAGTATTATTTTATCTTTTTTTTTTTAAGATTTTATTTATTTATTTGACAGAGAGAGGGAGATCACAAGTAGGCAGAGAGCCAGGCAGAGACAGAGGGGGAAGCAGGCTCCCTGCCAAGCAGAAAGCCCAACGTGGGGCTCGATCCCAGGACCCTAAGACCATGACCTGAGTCAAAGGCAGTGGCTTAACCCACTGAGCCACCCAGGCGTCCCAGTATTATTTTATCTTAATTTTAAGTAACTCTTGGGAGGTATAATTGGCATACTATATATATTTAACTTTATATAGTTTTATATATATATTATATATGTATATTTAACTATATAGTTTTATAAACTTTGACATATGTATCCATCTGTTGCCACAATCAAGATAAAAGTTTCTGCGTGAGCTTTGGTAATCCCTTTCTCCCATCCCTTCACACATTTAGGCAATTACTGTTCTGTTTAGGTTGCATTTTCTAGAAATTTACATAACTGGAATCACATAATATGTACATATATAACTGCTGTTAAATTTGTGGTTATTAATTTCTGTTGTTATTTTTCAGGTCTAGATATTCCAGTTGATTTTCAAAAATAGTGTTTGGTTCTTTGGTAAAATTCATAATCTCATCTATTTTCTGGACCATATTGATTATAGTTATTTTGACTTCTGTGTCTTAGAAATGCAATATGTACATCATCAATGAGTCTGTTTATATTTTTTTTTTCCCCCTCTTGGTTTTCGGTAACTTTTCTTGTCTTGTTTTCTTCTATGCCTTTTTTTTTTTTAAACTTAAATACAGAAATAATATGTGAAGAACTTTAGAGGTTCATGATGATCTTCCCTAGGGAAAGTTTAATTTTCTCCTGGTAAGCAGATAGAAACTGGGCTTCAGGCTTTCTTTGGGTTGGTCTGTTTCTGGTTTGTCCTTACTTCTAGGGTATAGTCCTTCATGTGTCATAACTGATACCTCAGACTTTGCTAAGAGTTTTTATACTACTTCCTGATTTCCAATTTTTGTTTCCTAAGCATCATGAGGCTGCTAAAATCTATACTTCGTTTTATTCTCTTATCAGCTGTTCTTTGCTTGGTTTGAACTCTAACTTACATAGTTTAGGTGTCAGCAAATGCTCTGTGGGAAATTATGTTAGATGTTTGGGCTCATTTTTTGGGTTTCCCTTTTTCTGATATTTTGACATTTGATATTTGATCTTCATGTCTTGTTTACATTGGAAACCCTGAATTTGAATTTCTGTCTGTCTGACCCACTCAGACTGCCTCAAACTCTAAGCCGCAGTTTTCCATGTGGTCCCTGTGTCCCATACTGAAAATCAGCAAATCTTCCTAGGGGAAAAAGCAGCTCATTTAGTGCATTTTTCTTCCTTCAGGGATCTTGACCCTTTAAATCATGGCTGCCTTATTTGCTCTTTGATGCCTTCAAACAGTTGTCTTCGTTATATTGGATATTTGCACTAGGAACATAATTCTAGGTTGATGGTACTTTAAAGCACTGTTTTATGGCATGCTTTGTTACTGTTGGGAAGTATTCTGTCAGTATGAATGTTGCTTTGAAGTAATCTGACTTCACTGCCTGATTTTAAGATCTTTTCTTTATTTTTTAACAAAAGTGAGGCCTACAGTTACCCCAGCTTGCTTCCTGGAGAGAGTTTCCTGACTTCCATGCAGGAAGGAGGACATCAGACAGAGGCTGGCATCTCTCTGAGTTGAGGAGACAGAGTTGGGTGTGTGGAGAGGCTGAGGCAGAACTCAGCGCAGGTACTAGAGAGGAGAGCAGAGGGGAAATTCCAGAGACCAGCAGATACACCTTCAGTCTTCAAGTGAGGTGTGATCAGCACATGCATATAAGGGAACCACGATAACGAGGGAAAGAACTTTGGGAAAAGGAGAATGGGAAAAAGGCATTGATGTTCACACAGGCCCTGGGACAGTCTGTGTGCTTACAAAGCAGAGAAGCAAATTCTTGCCATTTATGGTACCTCAGAATACTCAGAAGCAGGGTAGTGGGGCTACATTAGCCCTACTCTAGGCTTCACTGATGCTGCCTAACCGGGCACTGTTTTATATGATTCCATTTTCTCTATTTCCTTAGTATATCAGCTAGCATTAAAAAAATATATATTTAGTCATTGCCCTAGAGTTTGTAGTATATATTTATGACTAATTCGATCCACTTTCAAATAACACTATACTACTTTATAGGTAGTATACTTTGTAATAACAAAATAATCCTAATTGTTTCTCCTGTCCCTCTGTCATTGCTGTCATTTATGTCATGTATATGTACATGTATAAGATATATACATACTTGAATACCTGTTGCTACTATTACTTTGAACAGACTTATCTGTTAGATCAATTAAAAGTAAGAGAACAAAAAGCTTTTATTTTAACTTCACTTCTTCTGTCTTTGAAACTCGTCCTTTCTTATGTAGTTCTGAGTTTCTGACCTATAGTTTTTCCTCTTCTCCAAAGAACTTCTTTTAACATGTCTTTTTTCCTTAAAAAAAAAAAAAATGTATTTATTTATGTTAGAGAGAGCACACAAGCAGCGGGAGAGGGAGGGGCAGAAGGAGAGTGAGAGAGAGAATCTCAAACAGACTCACTGCTGAGTGCAGAGCCTGATGCGGGGCTGGATCTTACCACCCTGAGATCATGGCCTGAGCCGAAATCAAGAGCTCGATGCTTACCTGACTGAGCCACTACCCAGGCACCTCTTCTTTTAACATTTCTTGCAAGGCTGGACTCCTGGCAGCAAATTCCACTAGTTTTTATTTGTTTGAAAAAGTCTTTATTTCTTCTTCACTTTTAATGGATAATTTCACAAAGTATAGAATTCTATGTTAGTGAATTTTTTCTCTCAACATTTAAAATCTTTCACTCCACTGTCTTTTTGCTTCCATTGTTTCTGAGAAGTTGGATGTAGTTCTTATCACTCACTGTTCCTCGAAATGGAAGGTTTTCCCTCTGGTTTTTCCAGGTTTTTTTTCTTTGTCTTTGGTTTTCTGTAGCTTGAAAATGATATACCTAAATGTAGAGTTTTGTTTTGTTTTGCATTTATCCTGCTTGGTGTTTCTTGAGCTTCTCAGATCTGTTATTTGACATTGAACATTAATTTAGGGAAATTATCTGTCATTATTTTTCAAATATTTCTCCTGTTCCTTTTTCTTTTTCTTCTCCTAGTATTCCTGTTACACATATGTTATACCTTTTCTAGTTGTCCCACAGTCTTTGTATATTCTCTTTTACCTCATTTGGTCTTTTTTCTCTTTAGTTTTCACCTATAGAGATTTCTTTTTTTTTTTTTTAATTTTACTTATTTATTTGACAGAGAGAGAGACCACAAGTAGGTAGAGATGCAGGCAGAGAGAGGGGGAAGCAAGCTCCCTGCTGAGCAGAGAGCCTGATGCGGGGCTCGATCCCAGGACCCTGAGATCATGACCTGATGCTGAAGGCAGAGGCTTTAACCCAGTGAGCCACCCAGGCGCCCCCTTTAGAGAATTCTATTGAGATGCCTTTAAGTTCAGAGATTCTTTCTTCATCACGTTAAGCCTATTAGTAAGCCCATCAAAAGCATTCTTAATTTCTGCTACAGTGTTTATCTCCTGCATTTCTTTTTGGTTCATTCTTAGGAAATCCATCTCTCTGCTTACATTTCCTACCTGTTCTTGCATGCTATCTACTTTATCCATTAGAGCCCTTGGCTTATTAATCATTATTTTAAATTCCTGGTGTGATAATCCTAACATCATTGCTATGTCAGTTTCCAAAGCTTGCTTTGCCTCTTCAAATGGTGTTTTTTGTTTTCCTTTTAATATTCTTTGTATTTTTTGACAACCAAACATGATGTGCCAGGTAAGGGGAATGCTTTAGTGATGTGGTGGTGAGTAAGTGGGGGAGGGAGTGGGGAGAAGAAGTGTTCTATAGTCCTATGATTAGGTCTCAGTCTTTTAGTGAAACTATACTTCTGGACTGTGAACTTCAGGAATATTTCTTAATCACCTCTCTGCCACTTTAATTGGGAGAGGATGGCTAGAGTAGGATGACCTTTCATCCAGGTCAGAAGGCCTTGAGAGAGAACCTCAGCAGATTTCTCCAGTATTTACTATAGGATCCTGGTTGAGCTTCTAGAGATAAAAATTACAAAAGCATAAAGCCTTTATGACTGTGTCTTCCTGGAGTTTTTAGCTTCCACACTGAGCCTCTAGCAATTTGTTTATTACAGTTCAAGTTTTCCTACCCCAGCACTGATTCCCAAGTCAGTTTTCACTTGCAAGTTTCTGTTCTGGTAAGCTCCTTCTATTTGCCTGTCTGTCTCTCCAGTCTTGAGGGGCAGTAGTCTGCCCTGTGTCCTCATCTCTCCTATAGGTCCTAGGAGAGTTGTTCATTTTAAAATCTCTTCAGCTTGGTACTTGTGAGGATGAAGTGGTGATTTCCATGTGTCTTATATATGGAAGTGGAAACCTTTTATGAATTTTTAATATCTTTCTTTAGTAAGTTTAAAAATGGAATAGGAAGAGAAAATAGCAAGTTTGCAAGTACAAGACACCAGTCTGAAAGAGTCAGAAAACTTATGGGAAACTATGAATGAAAACCAAGTTCAAGATAGAAAGGAAGAGTCAAAGAGACCTGGATACATGAATGCAGATAATAGAAATGTTAAAATTTTCACCTCTGGCCTGGTTTTGCTTTCCTAGCATTTATGGTGGGAAGACTAGACTCTATTGTCCCTTCTACTCCATATCTGATCAGGAGCTGGTGTCCAAGTCCTGTGGACAGTCACCTTGCGATTGATTACAATTGCTTAAAACCATGGATCAGCCCACAGGAGATTAGTCTTGCCATTTCAGTGTTTCCTTTTTATATGGATTAATAGAATGCCTGAAACTAAATGAAAATTTATTTTAGAAATATATTATTGTTTTTCAAAACTGATATCAATATGATGATAAAAATTTATTAATAGTAGTGATTATGTTAATGTTTTTAAGAATAGAGAGCTCTATTTTCTATCCCGTTGCCCATTTTGAAGTACAAAATTGTGATAATGACTACATCCTCATCCTCTAAGATTTCAGAACATATTTTATAAATTTTTTCTTTTTTGTTGGGTTTGGATCTTAAAAATGCTATTTAGGGTGATTTCACCCGTACAAGTCTGGAAGATATAAAATAAATTGATTTCATTAAAATTACAGAATTTTATAATATTCAATATGTATATATATTATGTATATCATATATGTAGAATTTATATGTATAAATTGTGTTGCTAAATCTTATGCTACAAGCTAAGAGGTAATGTTAATTTAATATTCCTTTTATTCAGTGGCTATTTTTTCCTTAATAGGAAAAGTAGTAGATAATAATAAACAAATACTTTAATTTATTTTTGGGATCATACTTTTTTATCTTGAGCAATAACAAGCAATTTAGGTCAGTTAATCCTAAGAATATTCTAAAGGAAAAGCCATATTATTACAGTAAAATATTTCAACTCTCTCAATAAAATGGAAAGGTTTTTTTCCCCCCTGTGGAGAATTATTTATGTCAACATGTGTTAATTTAGTAGATATATATTTCTGAATGTCAACTTCTGAAGTTGACATTACACTCTAGGGCTGAAAACACTATCATTTATACTTAACTATAGTCTTATTTTTTATTTATTTTAGAACCTCTTTTGAATTACATATGTAATACATATTTGTAGTATTATATGGGATTATATTTCAATTCTCAATATTTGGTTCTTCCAAATTCAGTGATAACAAACATTTTATGTGTAAGTTCCTACTCTTAATGTGAAGAAAAACCATCTATTCAATGTTTTAAAAATTCTCTTTGTACACTGAATAACAAGACTTGATCTGAATATTAGTAGAATGACGCCCTTAAGGGTACAAAAGTTTTATGATCTTGTACTTTATATAATGCTACATTTGTCTAACTAGAACATCCTTTCTCCCTAATGATATTCTGGTGTGTTTTGTTAGGTAAATTTTCTTTCCTGATGTTCCATCCATGGATTGTTTTATTTTAGTTATTTTTATTCTGTTGCCATTTTTTCTTTTTTTTTTTTTTAAAGATTTTATTTATTTATTTGACAGACAGAGATCACAAGTAAGCAGAGAGGCAGGCAGAGAGAGAGGTGGAAGCAGGCTCCCTGCTGAGCAGAGAGCCCGATGTGGGGCTCGATCCCAGGACCCTGAGACCATGACCTGAGCTGAAGGCAGAGGATTAACCCTCTGAGCCACCCAGGCGCCCCTGTTGCCATTTTTCAATTAGCAAATTATAAAAAAAATTATATCATGTCGTGTTCCTAGAAATTAACACAAATCACCCATGAATACTTCATATACTTATTTTAGTTTGATTGGAAGTGACATTCAGTTAATATTGAAATGCTCTGATCCAGTTTCCTTTTATCCTTTATTGTCTTGTTCTAGATGTAAGAAATAGGATTTACATCATTGTCAAGTGTTCTCATATAAAGAGTTAAATATTAACTTGGCCTTTAAGGAATCTTATCAGCATGTTACTTTAGCTTCATTTTATACATCTGAGAGACATACAATGACAGAGAAAACACAAGGAGGAACATTTCCTCTTTTTCTCTCAGTAGGTAAGGACTTCCCTTTTTAATTTAAAGTATTTTTGAGGTAGCAGACTACAGTAATCTCTCACTGACTAAACAAAACCTACAACCCTAGAGTTGGACAGGATCTTAAAAGTCATGTAATCCAACCCTTTAAACTATACCTGGCTAGTGACCATTCTTTCTTGTCTTCACTGAAGGGAGCTTATGACTTCTTGAAAGAGTATGTCCTATAAATTCTTTCTGGCTATGACTCTAATGAAAATTACTACCGAGAAGAGATCATCTCTGACCTGCGTGTTAAGGCCCATAGGAAATGGAGGAGTTAGTCAATAGATGGAGAAGGTAGAGTATCCTAGGCAGAGGTTCAACATGAGCATAAGAAGCTGAATTCTGTTCAGTGTTGATGGAACTAGAGTGGAGAGTAAGCGGTGGTGAGAAAGGAGAGGAAAACTTGGGTCAAATCAAGCAACACCTTCTGTACCATGTTAAGGAGCTTGAATTATAATGGGGGGAATGATGACCGTTGATTTTAAGTGAAGGAACAATGTGACCACAGATGAATTTCTGTTAGATCTATTAGTTGTATGGAGGTTGAATTGGGAATGGAAAAGGTTGGAGTGAGGAAGACCAGTTATGTTATAATATTCCCAAAGAGATGCAATGAGAACTCAAATTACAAGAGTAGAAGAGTATGGTTATAAGATCATAAAATAATGTGACTATTGATCAAAATGGCAGGTGTGCGGGAAAAAAAGATCAAGAATGGAATTATCTTAAGTTATGTTGAAAATAATAAGATGGTAGGGTCGCCTGGGTGGCTCAGTGGGTTAAAGCCTCTGCCTTCAGCTCAGGTCATGATCTCTAGGTTCTGGGATCAAGCCCCGCATCAGGCTCTCTGCTCGGTGGGGAGCCTGCTTCCTCCCTCTCTCTCTGCCTGCCTCTCTGCCTGCTTGTGATGTCTCTCTCTGTCAAATAAATAAATAAAATATTTTTAAAAAAGAAAATAAGAAGATGGTAAACTCAGAAGTAGGATTGGATTTAGGGATAGAAAGGGTCAGATTGGAGGTAGGGGTGGAGATTTGGAATACATTTTTGTATACTGAGTTTGAATTGGCAGTACTTTCTGGAGGACAATGAGCAGGTGACTCCATCTGAAGCTTGGGAGGAACAGTTTTTGCTGGAGATAATGGATATTAAACCCCCAACAGTGGATGAGATCATGTAGTGATACGAGAACGGTGAAAACATGATGGACCATGGGGAACATCATCATTTATGGGACAAGTAGAAGAAGGGATGCCCAAAAAGGTGACTGAGAATAATCAGGAAAGTAGAAAAAGAACAAGTAATATTTGGTGTTCAAGAAGCCAAGGAAGTTAGTGTCAAAATGGACAAGCATGAACAAGTGCTCTGTCAGATGCAAACAAGATGTCCTGTAAGTTAGCAGGCAATATATTTCTACTGGATTTGGCAATGTGGGAAACAATCTAACACTTGCCAGAACAATTTGAGTAGAATCTTTGCATTGCAAGTGAGATCTCAGGGAGTGGGCACGATGTGTATTACTTTTTCTTGAAATCTGGAATACAAGGGAAGAAGAATGGGTGACAGTTCCAGAACATGAGGTCAAGAAATCACTGCTTTTAGGATGGCCTTAAGAGGCTTTAGCGGCAGAGAAGAGAACCAGGAGAGAGAGAGAGATTCGAAATACAAAGGAGAGAAAGGAAGCCTGATGGACCAAGGCCCCCAAAAGGGGGAGGGTATGGTTTTAAGAAGACACAGATGGGTCCTTTTGTGGGATGAGCATTGCATCCTCTGAGAAACAAGGGAAGGAAGTGGGGATAGATAAGCAGATGCATGTGAGTGGCCAGGAAGTTGAAGGAAATCATGTTAGGTGGCAGTAATATTTCCTTGTAGCTGGGCCAAGGTCATATTCTGAGAGTGAAAGAAGCTTAGTAGGAGCTTTGAGGTAAAATTTGAAATGGATGCTGGGGAGAATAAGGAAGAGATCGACAGGTACACGGGAAATTATTGCTGTGCAGTACTGAAGTAGCTGCTGAAGTTGGGATCGTGATTATGTGGTGGCTTAGTAATCTACTCGTGTAACTTTTTTTCACAGTTTGCTGAAATCAGAGAAAGCAAACTATAGTGTTGAATCAAAGTTGGGATTTTGCAGGGCAAGCATAAGACAAATATGGGGTGCACAGTAAACGAGGGTGCTGAGGAAATAGAGTTAGATAGGGAAAGAGAACTTTCATTCTAAATAGAAAGAAGTAGAGCTCAAGAGGTGGCTAATAGATGGCGAGAAAATGTGGAGAAGGTGAAGGTCGAAGAACTGGTGGGTTCCATGTGGCACAGGGGGTGGGTATAATTGCCAGATCTGCAAAGATACAGGATTTTGGCCATACGGTAGAATATTTTTGTTCTTGTTCATTTGTACACTGTTGCTGTCTATGGTATTGTGTCCCTTCGTTGTTTAGCAATTGGACAAATATTTAAGACATGCTATGTGCCAGTGCCATGGTGATACCAATAGGGAAGAAGACAAACATGGTCCTCATTGTGTTGCAGTTTATGGATGAATGTGGTACACGCAAGTAGACAATAAATTATACAAAGTCTGAGGTTGAACTGTGTGAGCTGTGTGAGCTTGCCAACAAGTTATATTTTCCCTCATATTTTACTTGCAGAATTTTCCTTTTGGGAAATGTGTGCCCTTTCTTGTGGGCAGGTCTTAATTTTCCTTCTAGAATCTGTCCACCAGAATTTAATTTAATGCAAATATTTTACGATATATTCTGCTGAGTACTAAGGATATAAACAAAGACTAGGAAATAAAGATTCCATCGGGACCCTCCCTTTTTTTCCTTCTCTGGGCCTTTGATCCATTGGTCATCTTATATCTGATAAGGTAATCTTAGCTTCAGTAATAAAAATCTCCAGAATATATAATGAGTGCATCTTAATTGAATTTCTCATTCATATAAAGCTGAAACATGGCAGGTACCTTTGTTCTAAGCAGTGATTCAAGGATCAGGGATCTTCCATCAATGGTTCTGCCATTTTCAACAGTATTTGCCATACTTGATTTACATCTGTGGATCAATGTAGTACTAGGTAATTAACTTAACCTGACTCTAACAGTTAGCATATGACTAGACTTTGCTAATCATTGCTTGTCATAACTGTGCCAATGGTGATTGGTTCAGAACCCAAACAAGCTCAATGAGGGTGAATTGCATAACTTTCCTTAGAAATAGTGGGGCAGAAGCATTATGTTTTCCTCCCTGGACAAAAATGAACATATTACTCAGGATTGCTATAGTCATCTTGGGACTAGAGAAAGTATGTATGAACATGTTGGAGGAGCTGGCTATAATGGTACCCCACCTTGAAGAAATCAAGCTGGGAAATGGAGATAAATCAAGCCTTGGTTATATTGTTTGAGTGTTGGATCAAGCCTTGCTTGAAGCAATTTTGTTTCTTTAGTTAAAGTAAATCTACATTAGCTTCTGATCATATATGGTTTTTTTTTTAAAGATTTTATTTATTTATTTGACGGAGATCACGAGTAGACAGAGAGGCAGGCAGAGAGAGGAGGAAGCAGGCTCCCCGCTGAGCAGAGAGCCCGATGCGGGACTTGATCCCAGGACCCTGGGATCATGACCTGAGCCCAAGGCAGAGGCTTTAACCCACTGAGCCACCCAGGAGCCCCTGAACATATATGTTAAGGAGAATTTTTTTTTTTTAAGGAGCAAACATGTTCATTAGAAAATATGAGAAGGCAATAAAGAAAGACTCCTTATAATTTAAGCTGATTTTTAGTTTTTTTCTTTTCTCTTCTCTTCCTTTCCCCTTTCCCTCATCCCCTGCTCCTTCACTCCCTCCCCTCCTTCCATCCGTTGGTTCATTTGTTCCTTCCTTCCTCCCTTCCTTCCCTCTCTGTTATTTGCAACAAAGAATCTTCTTAATGGCATGCCGAATGCCTGCTATTCCAACTTTGACTACTTTTGACCTCAACGAATTAAAAATTTTTAATGAGCTGTAGATTACATATTTGTCTTACATTTGTATCCATTGTGTGCATGCAAATATACATTGTATATACAGCTGGCCACATCGTACATAGGAGATTTTGGAGCAGGAGTTTAAATGGATAGTGGCATTAATTTCAGTTTGAAGGCCTCTTGAGGAAAGTGCCACCTTCATTTGTCCTTTTATATTTCCTGGTCAGGGTCTTATGTGGTAATGCCACAGTTTTTCCTCTATATTATATAAATCTTGCTCTGATTCCTGCTTACCAAGGTGAGCAGAGAGTACAATACCAGTAAATTTTCACCTTACCTTTTTTTTTTTTACCAGTAAAGTTTAAAATAGTCCCAAGGCTACAGGGGTCCT
Organism: Taxidea taxus jeffersonii; assembly: GCA_003697995.1. Classification (NCBI taxonomy): domain Eukaryota; kingdom Metazoa; phylum Chordata; class Mammalia; order Carnivora; family Mustelidae; genus Taxidea; species Taxidea taxus. The sequence continues at coordinate 27,139 of RCUC01126962.1, read as the reverse complement.
GGAAACAAATCCCTCAGTCTGTATTTTCCTCTTTTTTTTTTTTTTTAAGGTTTTATTTACTTATTTGGTACAGAGAGATCACAAGTAGGCAGGGAGGCAGGCAGAGAGAGAGGAGGAAGCAGGCTCTTTGAGGAGCAGAGAGCCCGATGTGGGGCTCGATCCCGGGGCCCTGGGATCATGACCTGAGCTGAAGGCAGAGGCCTTAACCGTTACACTGAGCCACCCAGGCGCCCTTGTATTTACCTCTTATCTGCTTCTAATGCTGCCTGGGTGATGGTCTTTGGCTCCCTCTTTGGCACTATGGTACTGTTTAAGATGGTGCTGGTTTGCAACCTTGGAAATTTCTCAAATAAAATCTGACACTGGCCCCAACACATGGAGGGCAAAGAGAGACCGAAGAAGGAGTCAGGCACCTTCCAGTTGTGGGTGGCAGTTTTAATAAGCAAGAGAACATATACGAGGCTTGCCTTCAGCAGTCAGAAGACGAGTAGATCTCTATACTTGCCCACCACAGTCTTAAAAATTCATATAGAGGCCTCACCCGAGTTCAGTCATTTATACCATCTACACAGTTTCCTTTCCTTTTCTTTTCTTTCTTCTTCTTCTTTTTTTAAAGATTTATATTTATTTATTTGACAGAGAGAGACACTGTGAGAGAGGGAAAATAAGCCCAGGTATGGGAGAGGGAGAAGCCGGCTTCCTGCTGAGCAGGAACCTGATGTGGGGCTTGATCCCAGGACCCCAGGATCATGACCTGAGCCAAAGGGAGACACTTAATGACTGAGTCACCCCTGTGCCCCCCCATCTGGACAGTTTCAACAACTCATTTCTCTCTCAAGACTGCATCATTAAAAACAGCTCCCACCATGGGAATGGTGGGTAGAACGTGCATTCTAACAACAGAGGAAAGGGTCAGGAGCCTCCGAATGCCTAGGTCTGGCTTGAGGGTCACTTGGGGATCATGTTCTTTCGATGACCTCCTCCAACCGTTGGCTGGGTCCTGCCCAGGTTGTTGTGTTCCTAATGGAAGTTGGTGACCGCTGGTGACCGCCCCACTGGTCTTATGCCCTTAGGGTTAGGGTTAGGGTTAAGGTTAGGGTTAGATTTAGGGTTACGGTTAGTGTTAGCTAGCACTCAGTCTCCTTACTGGACTTGGAATGCCATGACCCTTGATGCTGGCTTTCACCAGCATCCATGAAATTAAATCCAAATGAGGTTCTGCCACTTTGGAGGCCTAAATCTTGGTATTCTCTCTGAATCTACAAGTCCTCGATCTAATGAATCCCTTGCTTTAACAAATTCCCAGGAGTAGGTCTACCCCTATGTCTTGTGTGAAAGCACAGACACTTCTATTTCTTTTCCTCTGAGATTGTTTATTTCTTTATTTTAGCCCTCCTCATGAGAACCACACCTGAGCAAAAGGTACCCAGAACACAGGACAAAAGTCTGGTTGTGAGGTAGAAAGGAAATATTCCTTTTTATTTTGCCAATGAGAACACAGTGGCAAAAATCCCCCAAGAAACCAAACAGTTTCTCCATAATTCTCCCTATTACACTTGCCTTTTTTTTTTTAATTTTCTGCTACATATGTGTGGTCATTATATATTTTCTAATATGCTTTTAGATCATTAATCTTGTTAGAATTTTTAACATGTTATTGGCCTTAAAGCCACTGTGTATATCTATGAAAGTTTCTGAGATTTTTGGGCATTTCATTTGACTTTAACCAGCATTTGTAACAGCCAATCTCTGTGTCTTCTGACACCTCTACAGGCTCGTGTACCATCTTACTGCTTCTGCCTGTTCTAAGATTCATTTTCCAATTACCTTGACCTTATCAAACGTGATCATCCCTACAATCCAAGACAAATTTTATTAACATAAATATACGCTTATATTCACAAACATATCTATGATTAAAATAAAAGTCACTTATGACCTTGTCAGGAATGTATGCACCTTCTCAGCAATGCCCTTTTTTTCTTGTTGACCTATAAGGGCTGTCTTCCCTTATTTACTGAAACTCCTCTAAGGGAAAGTGTGATAAAAATTCTGAATTCTGGGGTGCTTGGGTGGCTCAGCGGGTTAAAGCCTCTGCTTTCGGCTCAGGTCATGATCCCAGGGTCCTGGGATCGAGCCCCACTTCGGGCTCTCTGCTCAGCAGGGAGCCTGTTTCCTCTTCTCTCTCTCTGCCTGCCTCCCTGCCTACTTGTGATCTCTCTCTGTATCAAATAAATAAATAGAATCTTTAAAAAAATTAAAAAAATTCTGAATTCTGTGGGGCGCCTGGGTGGCTCAGTGGGTTAATCCTCTGCCTTTGGCTCAGGTCATGATCTCAGGGTCCTGGGATCGAGGTCCGCATTGGGCTCTCTGCTCATCAGGGAGCCTGCTTCCCCCTCTCCCTCTGCCTGCCTCTCTGCCTACTTGTGATTTCTCTTGCTGTCAAATAAATAAATAAAATCTTAAAAAAAAAATTCTGAATTCTGTGATCTATGGAAAAGGTGGCATATACTTTATTACCCAAACCAGAATACTTAAGAAAGGAAGGGGACATTATCAATAATTATGTCAGGACAACAGCATAAGCCACTGTTGTCCCAGGCAGACCAAATGTAGTCATACTACAGGGCAGAGACAGCCCATTTTCATGTGACATCTTTAGGTAACGCCGAGGTTCCTGATTTGGTTAGCTTGTAAGAGAAGTCACTTATGCCAGCAGCCAACTGATGGCAGTCTATGTATACATGTTTCAAGCAATAGGATGGACACTCAGTGAGCTAACCTTGAAGTAAGTTATGGGGAATTTTCATAATGTGATTTGACTGAACACTGGAGCCACACCAGTTGTGTCCTTCATATATGGCAGCACTTTTATTATGTGTCGCAAGTGAATTTCAGGCCATGTTAACCTGCCATTTTGTTCTAATGACTCTAATGACTGAAATTAGTGCCAGACAATGCGCTTAGCAATGACAGCATAAATGGTACTGTCACATTTCCCTTTTTACTAACTTTGTGTTATTTCAGCCAGTGCACAGTTAATCTACTATGTTTTCTTTGCAAAGCACTCCTCAATCGCCAGCATTATGATTTGACTTTTAAAGTACATCCATTAGTGATTTTTTTGACATATGCTTATGTTGAGAAGGAAATTCACATTTAAATTTCCAAGGAACTCTAATTGCTGATCTTTGCTGTTCTTCAGTCTAAACTGCTGAATTAAATAAATCTTAGTTTGAAGCTGAAAGGACGTGCAGCTAAGGGAACCTTGAACAAAGACAGCCCCTGAGTCTAAAATAAGATCACCTTTTCGTCAATCACCCAAACAATGATGGACTTCAAACACCTTCCTGCCTTGGTCTCAGCTGTGTCTGTAGAGTACCTAGAACCGTGGCTGACATGTCATCAGAACACATCCAGTATTTTGCTCAACAATGAATAATATTCTCTACAGGATGAGATTTATGGCACAAGTTTTTTATACTCTCATGCATCCTGTGCTTAATATCTGTTTATCATATTCTTGACAATGTACAGTGTGGAGACTTGCAGATCTCTGGTTTCCCATAACTATTAATTCAGTTAATCAGCAAGTTCTGTAAAGTTGTAATTTTCTCTGCTAGTATTGTTTGCTTCAACAGGAGAGCTTTCCACATTCTTCTTTGAGTTAAAATTAACACTCCCCCTGACTTTCAGATTTGCCCTTTGCTTCTCATGCGCAGGCCAAGAAACCAGATGATGTAACCATATCTCCTTTTTCTTCGTTCTATTTAAAATTTTGGCTAGGGTAATGTTTCTGGTTTCCAAATGAAACCTAAAGTGCTATTTTTTTTTTAAAAGATTTTATTTATTTATTTGACAGACAGAGATCACAGTAGGCAGAGAGGAAGGCAGAGAGAGAGGAGGAAGCAGGCTCCCTGCTGAGCAGAGAGCCTGATGCGGGGCTTGATCCATCGACCCTGAGATCATGACCTGAGCTGAAGGCAGAAGCTTTAACCCACTGAGCCACCCAGGCGCCCCCTGTAGTGCTATTTTAATAAAAGTGAGGTACAAGAAAAACTTAGTAATTAAATCTTAAAAGATTTCTTTCTATCCTGAGAAACCTACATGAGAGCTACTGTCTCTCCCTAGAGAGACAATTTCCAGATGGAAATATGTATGTCTTTTTCGTAAATTTGACATATCATGAATAAAAAGGGAATATTTTCTCTAGTGAGAAATTCTATTATAGGATTTCAGGCCTACTTTATTTTAATTGTAGGTTATATGTGTGTATCATCTCCCTTATCATTACTTAGATAACTTTCTTAGGAATGGAAAGAAGCCTACTAGACAAAGTTGATCTTAGGAGAAGCCAGGGTGACCTATGTTCATTTGTTTCTTACTCCCACCATTTGTCATCTTTTTCACCTTTCAGGATAGTAATGCTCTCATTTCTCTTCTCTACTGTAAATCAAGAAATGTTTCTGCATTAATTCTGATACTAGTAATGTTTATTTTAGTATTCCTCTATACACGTTTTCCCTCCTTGAAATATTTGCATTTTAACGTTTTTTTTCTTATCTTCACATTTATCTATGTAAATGGAATTGTAGGCTTCAGGGTGGATATAACCTTTTGCTGGGAGCCACACCAAGCTCTGTAATGTGTACCTGCTGCCCCCTCCCCCGCCCTTCAGCCCACACACTTGTGCACAGACCTGTATGCAGGTGTGGGTGTTTTAGCTGAGGGTGAGGCTGTGTTGTCTGAATTTTATATGACAGACACTGTATTTTTCCTTTTAAGTTTTCATGTACCTTCATCAATTGGGTCTGCCTTGGTTTTGTTTTCTGGTTCCTGCTGGGAGCAGGCCTATGGAAACAAAAGGGAAATATGTGGAGCTTATGCAACGTCTTTACCATGTGCCCGAAGTAGTTTCAGTATATCGGTCGGAAACCAAAGACACATTCTCGAAACCGGAAGCAGCAGGGGACCGGGCCCTAATTTCTCTTGTTCTCAGGGCAGCATCGTGAATGATCCCTGGACTACCCTAGACTCTCATGTTAGTATTATTTGCTCCAGGCTGATATGGAGGCTGTCTTGGACTTCATTCATGATCATTTATTGACAAAAGACCAGAAAGGACATTAGTAGAGTGGTTTGGCCCACAAGGCAATTCTGTGGCAAAAAGCTTAGAATATAGCGAGATAAGAGAGATTCCATAAAAGAAAGCAAAGCTGGATACTGATTTCTAATAATATCTTATATTGCAGGTCAGTTGCTCCGGTTAAAAATGTTTCGAGAGGATCATGGGTCGTGGATGACAATGTTCTTCAGCACAATTCTGTTTCTCTTCATATTTTCTCACATATACAACACGATTCTTCTAATGGATGGGAACATGGGGTAGGTTATCTTTCCCCTTTCTACTGTGGTGAGTGTTATGTTTGAAACTCATAAAAATTCAAAGAGAAGTTTTCAGTTTGTAGTAGCCTAACTCTTCACAAATATTCTACTGTAAATAAAGATGACCTGTGCATTTTTCTTCCTTAAGACATTGAGAGTCTTTTCTCTAAAGAGCTTATAGTGTTCTGTGTGATACTTATCTTGTGTTCCTTCTGCTTGAGAACTTCTCTGTGGGGTCGTTTGAGACAGGTGATAATTTCAGTACAGTCCCAGAGAGTATGTGAATCAGGAAATCTTACTGACTTGTTTGTCTTACAGTTAGTAAAGCTGGACTAAGATGAAGGTCTCTAGATTTGCAATTCCACTGCTCTGCAATGCCTGGTTAAATACAAGAGTTTGGTACTGGTGGCATTCTTTTTTTGTTTGTTTGTTTTTTAACTCTCTTGACAGTTCCGACAGAGAAACTTTTGTTATAAATGGGTCGTTTTAAAAATGGGCCACCCTGTATTAAATCCAGGGTTGTGATCTATACTTATCAAATCACTAATCAAATCACCATGGCATGAAGAGGTGCTAACAAGGAGCTTGTGGATTTTTTCTTTTCTTTTCTTTTTATTTCTTTTGGTAACTTTCTCCAATTCTTGCTTAGCTCTTGATAAGTTTTAAGAACAGACTACAAGAAGAATGGCTTAGCTTATAGCACTAAGAATTAGATTTCTGACAAGAATAAACCACCGTAGATATTGTTGTGTACTGATATAGTTTCTAAGAAATGTTTCCATCTATTCTCCCCAATAGATTAGAAAGCTAGGTAATATTGTTTTCTTCTAAATGTAGGCGAGGCAAGATTGTCGGTCAGTTCTGGAGTGCAATTGTTTCGATGTTGTGTATAGATTTTAGCCAGCACTGTTGACTGCAGAGAGGGATAGCTCAATTAACATTTTATTGTTCTTCCCCACCATTAAAGAAAATGAATAGTAAAGGGATAGATTCAGGCATGTGACATTTATTTATTTATTTATTTATTTTCCTGATAGGTTTTTTTTTTTTTAAAGATTTTATTTATTTATTTGACCGAGAGAGAACACAAGTAGGCAGAGAGGCAGGCAGAGAGAGAAGAGGAAGCAGGCCCCCCGCTGAGCAGAGAGCCCGCTGCGGGGCTGTATCCCAAGACCCTGGGATCATGACCTGAGCCAAAGGCAGAGGCTTTAACCCACTGAGCCACCCAGGTGCCCCTATTTATTTATTTTAAAGATTTTTATTTATTTGACAGACAGAGATCACAAGCAGGCAGAGAGGCAGGCAGAGAGAGAAGGAGGGGAAGCCGGCTCCCCGCTGAGCAGCGAGCCTAATGTGGGGCTCAATCCCAGGACCCTGGGATCATGACCCGAGCTGAGGCAGAGGCTTTAATCCACTGAGCCACCCAGGTGCCCCATCAGGCATGTAATATTTAGATCAAATGTTCAGGCTTTAAGAAGTTACTGACATGCTTTATTTGTGATTTTTTCCTTACGTTTCAAATAATGCCATTTATTATTAGGTCTCTTTTTAAATGGTGGGGTCACAGACCCTAACCCAGGCCAGTCAGGAGAAGCCTCAGCCTTAGCACAGTGCCTGTGTAATGGAATGGGTAATGGTCCTCTTGGAATTACCCAATACAACCGAAGTCTGTCAGAGAGGCGTTGTGCACTCAGCACTGGGGCCAGAAGGGCAAAGGACCCATAAAACACTTACATTTGTTAAGCACTTGCTTAAAATATTACATCAAAATAGCATATGAAATATTACTTCTGCTTGGAAGTTGACTTCCTCTCTCATTCTTTTAAAATTCTTTTTATTTGTTGTTTTATGGAGTTACTGAGGTCTTTGCTAACCGGAAGTATTTATTCTGAGAAAGAAGCAGATTTAAAAGTAATAAGTTAAATGCAATAATAGGTAATCCTGGGGCACCTGGATGACTTGGTGGGTTAAAGCCTCTGCCTTCGGCTCAGGTCATGATCCCAGGGTCCTTGGATCGAGCCCCGCATCAGGCTCTCTGCTCTGCAAGGAGCCTGCTTCCTCCTCTCTCTCTCTGCCTGCCTCTCCACCTACTTGTGATGTCTGTCTGTCAAATAAATAAATAAAACCTTTAAAAAAAAATAGATAATCCCTCGCTCACTATAAAGCACTCAATAGCTAATAATAAAACCAATCTTACAGAGGACTAACACTTCTTAAGCACTCAGTACCAGTAGTCAGTTAAACCTCACAATAAGCCCAAGCAATAGGTATTTTTATTATCTCCATTTTACAGATCAGGAAACTGAGGAACAGAGATGGTCTGTCACTTGTCTAGAGTGACATTATAATTCACTCTCTACTTTAGACATTAAACAAGGAGTTTAGCAATTAAGTAGTGAATTCTGGTAATACCTCCTGTTCTCAGGCTGGCATAGAGTTGATTGCTGATTGATTCTGATACTCAATCACTGTAAGTCTATTAGTCTTTCTTTGTATTTTTAATCTTTCAAGCTGTGTTTGAAAATTGAAAGAAGTAGGAGGTATATGCAGGAAATCAGAGAATTTATGTGTGTCTGTCTTAACTAAAATTGAAAGTGATTCTTTTTTATTTTCAGACTAAATACAGCATTCCATATTCTTACTAACTCGAATTCTTCACCAGTATGCCTCAGCCTTGTTCAGAAGGATCTTTTCCTGAGAGGACATTTTAATGGGGTCACTTTTTAATTTTTTTTTTTTTGGATTCAAAGCAAGGGACAAGTGGTTTAGTTCTACTAATAATAAAATTAAATTATCATTTATAAAAGATGTATTACCAGCTCTAATGACATGTGCCATTAACTAGTGAGTACTTTAAGTAGGAATGTAAATTGGAGGAAAATCAGGTGTTAGGGAAAATGAATACAACTGTGCTTTTGGGGCTCTCTAGGAAACACCGTGTTATCTGAAGCATTGCCTCATCCTTTGTAAGGCAGGGAGTGATAGAGCCAGAGGCCGTGGATAGAATAGGCATGTGGATATCATGATTGACTAGTGTCGTGACTATGGATTGCTGGTGGTGGAGGGGAATCCTGCATTCTTTTTTTTTTTTAAGATTTTATTTATTTATTTGACAGAGACACAGTGAGAGAGGGGACACGAGCAGAGGGAGAGGGAGAGGGAGAGAGAGAAGCAGGCTTCAGGCTAAGCAGTCAGCCTGACGTGGGGCTTGATCCCAGGACCCTGGGATCATGACCTGAGCTGAAGGCAGATGCTTAACCGACTGAGCGACCCAGGCACCCCAGAATCCTGGGTTCTTTACAATGAATTTAATTGGCATCGATGATTCCAATGTGTCCTGGTTTGTGGCTCTTTTAGGACTTCAAAGAGGATTCCCTAGAATGATTTGCTTTTTCCCCCTTTTCCTCCCCAATTTTAGGATTGGTTGTAAATTTAGGATCAGCTAGAGTACTTTGATGACCTTCTTACAGAGAACAAAACCCCTAGATTCATCTGACTGAACCTCAAGAGTTTTAGCCAGAACTGACTTGATAAGAGTCAAGTTGGCTGCCCCTGGTGTTCTCACTGGAGTGAGAAATATGCAACCAATTTCTTCCATGGTGATGGGATTCTTGGTTAAAAATGATTCTAGGGACGCCTGGGTGGCTCAGTTGGTTGGGCAGCTGCCTTCGGCTCAGGTCGTGATCCCGGCGTCCTGGGATCGAGTCCCACATCGGGCTCCTTGCTCGGCGGGGAGCCTGCTCCTCCCTCTGCCTCTGCCTGTCTCTCTGTCTGCCTGTGCTCGCTCTCTCCCTCTCTCTAACTAATAAAAAAAAAAAAAATTAAAAAAAAAATGATTCTAAATGACTCCCTCTGGCCCCAGGTTTATTTTTTATTTTTTAAAAAATTTCTCCCTATTCAACTAGCTATCTTAAGGCCAATCTATTCAGAAATCTGTTTGGCAGAAATAAAGAGAGGTATGCTTCAGAGTCCGTGGTGTGGTCTTTAACTGACCCGACACGGAACAAGTCATAGAGGGCTGGGAAGAGTTTCTGCCGTTTGTGATACCATCTTTCTGAAGAACTTCTTAGTCATGGAATTTTCACAACATTCATAGTATAAAGCCCTAATTTAGGAAAGGTTTGCCTGGCCTTCTCAAATATCTCAATTTCCCAAAGAATAACATGTATAATCTATAAAGAATGAAATGGTAGGAAAGCAAAGCGTATAGGCTCTGGTTATGTTCGTAAAACGATTCTGAAAAAGAGCCACTTGATGGCAGCAGAGGGCATGTTTTCAGGTGGATTGTCTCAACTTGTCGCTGGCAGTTTTTCTCTGAAGAGACTCTTGCTCCTTTTGAATTTCTGAAACTTGGGTTGAAATACATGCCTTCCTAATGGTTAATGGGCTTTTTGAAGAATTCTACCTAGTGAGCTCTATAATAAACACTTATGATGTGCTTGGCCTCTTTTTATGTTCTTAAACAAGTTTGAATAAGAGTATATATAAACACATACATGCACACATATATATCTGTATGCTTATAGACTTATTCTGGTATTACAAAGATAAATACTGTATTTAGCACGGAGGAAATTAGACACTTGACAAACATAAAATTTCCTCGTGAACTGGAATAAGTTCCCTAAGAGTACATGCTATTTAGGACAGAATATGAAGAATCTAAGGTTTTCCAAGGTTAACGAAAAAGAAAGTTTTATTTTTCCTAATACACAGCTTTTTCCAGAGAAGTGTTACAAATATTAATTAATACATCAATATGTGTTAGGTGTTGCAGAGACAAAAATTGAGAAACGAGACAAAGTGATTCAGGCAATTTTGAAAATAAATATTAGTTTTCATATTAAGAACCTGGAAAAAAATGATGATACGAATTAGGTGATGGGGGTAATGAAAATGGAATGGATTGTCTCTTCTGTTTTGTTTCTGATCAGTTTTAGTTAGTAAGAACTTATATGGAGCACACATTAAATTTCTGGGTGTGATGAGTATGCTATAAGTGATTGGCTTAGGGGAATTGGCAGGAGGGAATATTTAAAATAGACCCTTTCCAGAGATGCATGGGTGGCACAGTCAGTTAAGCGTTTGCCTTTGGCTCTCAGGGTCTTGGAATCAAGTCCCACTTTGGGCTTCTTGCTCAGCGGGGAGCCTGCTTCTCCCTCTGCCTGCTGATCCCCCTGCTTGTGCTCTTTCTCTCTGACAAATAAAAAAAAATCTTAAAAATAAAATAAAATACAACACAACACAACACAACTTTCCATGGGGCATTGGGTGGCTCAGTCTCTTAAGCATCTGCCTTCAGCTCAGGTCATGATCCTCAGGTCCTGGATCAATACCCCCCTTGGACTCCCTGCTCAGTGGGGAGTCTGCTTCTCTCTCTTTCCCTGTCCCTCTCCCTTCCCCCCTGCTGTGCTTTCTCCCTCTCTCTCTCTCAAATGAATAAAATCTTAAAAAGATAAAATGGATACTTTCCTACAATCTAAAATGCCCGGCTTTTATGTACAGTGGGGCAGCAAAAGCAAGCAAAGATGAATGGGAAAAATAAACAAGCAAGAGACTGGCATAGACTTGTCCATAGGCTGGATGAAATTGTTCAGGCCCTATTGCTTCCTCAGGTGTGTGTGCACAGCTGCCCTAGACCTTACCCCCTATACTCTTATCCTCATTTTGTAAAGGATGACTGTTACTCTGGGCCATCCGTGTGTCCACGTGTTGTATCAGAAAAGACTCTGATTTATAGTTTCAGTTTCTGTTGCCAGAGGTAGAAGTTCCAGCCCATTATTTTTCCCAAAGCTGAGTTACACTTTGATGGAAAATTTCAGGGTGAAATTTCACTCCAGGCAGTACTTTTTTCTTTCCTAAGTTCACTATTTTTAAAACCTGCGTTAGTGCTTTCAGATTCCTTACTCAAACTTTTTTTTTTTCTCTCTCTCTTTTTAGTCAGTACTAATCTAGAAGTAGCAGCCCTGGTGCTTTTTTTTTTTTTTTTTCCTTTTCTGTTAAAAGCCATGATTTTCAAGTACAAACTTGGTTGACCTGCTACTGTTGTTTACACTGGTAGCTTCATGCTGAGGAAGGAATGTTTTGCGTGTGTGTTTCTTTGATTTTAAAGGTGCTAAATTTATTTCAGGAAATGGCAAGAAAAAATCCAAATAGTCTTTAATCATGTTCAACTATATAGTTTCTGTGTGGTGTAAAGTAACAAAATTATTGATGTCCAAAATTATCCAATTAAATTGTAGTAAATGAAACAAGAATTGCATTATTTTCCCAAGGGATGAGCATATAGGGATGGGTAAAGGAAGGAGGCTCTGGCAGGATTCAGAAGCTGGGGTGGGGAGAAAGCTTGGCTGTAAATGTTCAGGAAGCCTGTGAGTACTTGAGCCCATAGCTGGAAAGCTTGATTGGCAGCTAATACAAGGCTGAATGCAAATTCTGCTGGAGTGGTGCTTTAAATAATTTGTTGGCTTCGTTCTTAATTAGGCTAAACATTGACTTGCTTGTATGATTAATTCACAATAATAGCACAATTAATTACTAAGGCTGGGAGTAAGGGACCAAGCTGGTTGCTGAGAATGGGCTAGTGAGAAGAAAAGCTGGAAATGAATGGCTTAGTTTGGTCAAGGGGGATGACCTGTGGGGTGCTGGAGGGAGGTAGGTTTGGTGAGAGAGGGAGGGAGGGTAGTGTAAGGAGAGTAGGAGGGGGAGGGTCAGGGCAAAGGAGGTGGACACTTATTCAGCTAGAAGCCATATAGCCATAGGGCCTAGTTGCTGCTTTTATTTTTTTTATTTTTTTAAATTATTTTAATTAATATATAATGTGTAATTAGTTTCAGAGGTACATGTCTGTGATTCATCAGTCTTATATAACACCCAGTGCTCATTACATCACATGCCCTCCTTGATGCCCATCACCCAGTTACGCCATCCCCTCCCCCCTCCCCTCCAGCAACCCTCAGTTTGTTTCCTAAGAGTCTCTTATGGTCTGTTTCGGTCTCTGGTTTCATCTTGTTTTAGTTTGTTGCTTTTGATACTATTGGTTTTACATTACTTGGTTTTGATAATTTAAAGTTCAAATAGCACAGTCCACTCAAGTTATCACAAGTTTACTGTTAGTGTAGTCTGAATTGATGAAGTTTTAAAATATTAATGAAAAACACAATCAATGTTGCATCCTTGTTACTGTGCGGGAGTACGTTATTATCTATCCAGAATCAACATCGTTTTGACACACTTGAGTGGAGTGTGTTCTGTGATCATTGTTTTTAGTTATTTCAACTCCCTCATTAAATAGCTTATCAACTTGTTACGGCGGTGGGGGGATAAAATTCCAATCCAGGAATCAGAATATCTGGATTTTAGCCCCATCTCAGCCACTCACTGGCAAAAATAACTTGGAAAAGTTAGACTGTTTTCTCGTTTTTAAGATGAATTGTTATAGGGTTGTTTCTAGGTTTACTATAATCGACCTCGTCATTATAATTAATCTTTATAATTATAATATTCATTTAAATATCAGTCATTATAATAATCGTCATTATTATTAATCTTGGGGAAATGCAGGCTTCTAAGGTGGAGAAACAAACTAACTTTAATCTTGTTTGCCATTGGCTTTGTTTTGTATAGAAGGCAATGTGATGTAGTAGTAATAGTATGGACTTTCGTCCTGACGCTCTTGCTGTGTGACCCTAGGTAAACTTCACTTTCTGAGCCTCTTTTCCACTGATGTAAAATGGGGATATTGTACTATCTTAGGGTTGTTGAGGCAATCAAAGAAGACAAAGAATGCATAGCAGTTGGCAAGGTGCCCACCATATTGTGAGCTCCCAGTGTTAGTTGCTTTTATAATAATTGAATATATTTTAGTTTCTCAAGGACTTGAGCTCTCAATAAATATTAATTGTTGTAATAATAACAGTAAGTACTTTGGTCAATATAATGAAATGAAATAATTTATGTCAATGATGTTATTAGATTACTATCATACAACTAGGATAATGATTATCATATTTTATGCAAAATGCCCAAGTTAATGCCTAGCACCAGTAGGTCTTCAATAAATGTTAATTTCTTAAACCATAATACATAATACATAGTCTTAAATATACTTGAATCATGGAGTCAAATTAGTATATGGAATGCACAGCACCCAGTTCAAATGCTATGAATGCATCTTTATGAATATACATAAACTGTTGCTTATTTTTCATCAACGAAAAGCAAATACAGAGAGCTAATATATTTCATCAGGATTCAGAAGAGGAAATCAGACATAATATTAAGTTACCAAATGATTATTTGCTAAGTTTGATTTTTTTGAGAAGAGGCAACATTCAGTAGAATTATGGATAATATCATGGGACTTCATGATGTGACGGTCATGCCTGTGGGCCTGGGTGTGAGTATCCATTATCTAGAGACTATATAATAATGCCGTTATCTAGAGACTATATAATAATGAACATCTTTAATTTCCATCTCAATTCCTTTCTCTTAGTGGTGAATGTATAGGAAATAATTACTTTCCAGGCATGAAAAGTTGATGTATATGATAGCCTGAGTCTTAAGGTTTATCACAAGTTACATAGTTTAATTTAATAAATTGATAAGAGAGACCCAGCGTGAGCTGAGAAAGTGACATTTCTTTTTTTTTCTTTTTTCAGATTTTATTTATTTATTTGACAGATAGAGAGATCACAAGTAGGCAGAGAGGCAGGCAGAGAGAGAGAGGGGGAAGCAGGCTCCCCACTGAGCAGAGAGCCCCTTGTGGGACCCTGAGATCATGACCTGAGCCGAAGGCAGCTGCTTAACCCTCTGAGCCACCCAGGTGCCCCAAGAAAGTGACATTTCTGTGACCAGTCATCCTCTTTGTACCCTATTAACCCCATCATTATTCTTTTTTTTTTTTTTAAGATTTATTTATTTATTTATTTGTCAGAGAGAGTGAGCACAGGCAGACAGAGTGGCAGGCAGAGGCAGAGAGAGACGCAGGCTCCCTGCCAAGCAAGGAGCCTGATGCGGGACTCGATCCCAGAACGCTGGAATCATGACCTGAGCCGAAGGCAGCCGCTTAACCAACTGAGCCACCCAGGCGTCCCAACCCCATTATTATTCTTGAAGGACTGATGAAAACCATTGAACAGAACTCTGTGCATGGGGTCTTCCATCATCCCGATGGTTCCCTGTCACGGTAACGTCACTTGCAGCACCTGGTGTACATTGCTCCAGCTGCTCTTGGCAGGAGTGTCAGCAACTTCCTTTAGTCTTGCCTCAGGGCAGGAGGATGATGCCTTCTTCTTTTTTTTTTTTTTTAAAGATTTATTTATTTATTTGACAGACAGAGATCACAAGTAGGCAGAGAGGCAGGCAGAGAGAGAGGGGGAAACAGGCTCCCCGCTAAGCAGAGAGCCCGATGTGGGGCTCGATCCCAGGAGTCTGGGATCATGACCCGAGCCGAAGGCAGAGGCTTTAACCCACTGAGCCACCCAGGTGCCCCGGATGATGCCTTTCTTAAGGGTAGGTATAAGTGACTTGCTTGTGTTTGCCTCAAGGAGTGAATCACATTTGAACGGGTCAACTTTCTTTCTTTCTTTTTTAATTTTTTTTTAAAGATTTTATTTGACAGAGATCACAAGTAGGCAGAGAGGCAGGCAGAGAGAGAGGAGGGGAAGCAGGCTTGCCGTGGAGCAGAGAGCCCGATGTGAGGCTGGATCCTAGGACCCTGGGAATCATGACCTGAGCCGAAGGCAGAGGCTTTAACCCACTGAGCCACCCAGGCGCCCCTCTTTTTTTTTTTTTTTTAATTTTTAAGATTTATTTATTTATTTGAAAGAGTGTGAGAGCTAGAGAGATCATAGAGGGATAAGGAGAAGCAGGCTCCCTGCTGAGCCAGTAGCCCCACACGGGGCTCCATCCTGGGCCTCGGGGATCATGACCTAAGCTGAAGGCAGACGCTTAACTAACTGAGCCACCCTGGCACCCTGGAACTGGTTATCTTTGTATTTCAGTTTTCTTTAGGCTGCTGCCAGTGTACACTCTACTTTTATTTTTTTCCCTGGAGAAGCAATGCACATAAAATACTTGAAAAGGTTAGTTACAAAAGACATAGAAGAGCATAATATTTAAGTAACATATTAAAGGAACACGCTTACCTATTTGAAAAAAACTACTTTAAGTCCTTTACAATAAAAGATCGATAAAATACACAAAAAATATGAAGACAGAAAAGGGAATTGGGTTTTGACTTACATTTTATAGACTACATAGTTTAATTCTTTCTCCCTAAAATGCATATTTTAAAAGATTTAGTGGGATGGTTCTCAGGTTTTTTATGCAAAGTGTAAGATGTTCAGCATGCTATGTAATAGCAAAAAATATTTTTCACATATAAAATACTTATATTCTCTTAGGAAGAAAGTTAATAGACTTCTTTGCTTCAAGGTCATCTACATACTATCTAAATATGCACTTTATTTTTAATTTATTATAAAATATTATTATTGGAAAGGATAAAATACACCAGTGATTTATGTAATGAATAATGTTATTATTCAATATACTGCTATACATATATATGTGTATAGATAATGTCTGCTGTTAGATACTTAAGTGTATTTCTTAATTAAGCCATTTTACTTTTATTAGAGAATTTGATGTGCAAACTTAGAGCTAAGCATCTAAAATAAATCACTGAAGAGAAAGTTATAAATAACTACACAGAGATAAGTTGTAACAGAATGCATATATTGAACCTTACAGTGACATCTTAATTGAATATGTGAATATATGTAAAACTGATAAGCAATCAGGATTTCATTGGTCTTAAGTGAGCAACAGATGTTAAGTTGGGATGTTAGGTTGTTAAGTTAATATAAGGCTCAGCAAAAAGTAGAGAGCTAAGCTATAGAAAGTCATCTTCTTAGACAATTTAACTATCTGGAGAGGGTGCCTTGATTATCACTTCACTACATCATTGAGGGAGGGTTAGTTTCAGGTCAGTTTATGAAAATTCAATGACCTAAATAAATTAGTAAAGAAGCTTGACTTGTGCACCCATTTGAGGGAATTTCTTCTAGAGAATTTACTTATTACCTAGCTAGACCCATCAGGTTTTGGGAGGGTTTTTAATTAAAAATCACAATAGCCCTTTCTCCTTTTCTTTCTTTTTTTTTTTTTTTAAAGATTTTTTATTATTTATTTGACAGAGAGAGATCACAAGTAGGTAGAGAGAGGAGGAAGCAGGCTCCCTGCTCAGCAGAGAGCCCGATGCGGAACTCGATCCCAGGACCCTGAGATCATGACCTGAGCCGAAGGCAGCGGCTTAACCCACTGAGCCACCCAGGCGCCCCTCTCCTTTTCTTTCTTAGGAACAAGGTCTCAGAGCCAGAACCATTGACACTGCTGATCTGTTTGAGATTGACTTTCTTGATTAAAAAAACATTTTCCAAATACCTACTTTGGGCACTGATGAGCAGTAACAGTTTAAAGACTCATCTCCTTGAGTTCAAATAAGTAACCAGAGCTGGTTCAGGAAGCAGGTCACAGGCAGATGTTTGTCATAGCCAGATAATCAGGGTGATGGGTTATGAAGATGAGGTCAGAATCTTGGGCAAGGAGATCCAAGACAAGGTTGACAACCTGGCGTTTCCTGTCATGGTTAGAGACTAAACTCATAGATTACTTAAGAATCAGCAAAAAGAGCTAAAGTCAGGAGTTTTGGAGAACATAATGAACACGGTGGATCTTCTTCCCAGTCTCCTAAATCTTATGTACAATGCAAGGGAGTTTATGGACTCCATGTTAAAAGCTACTAGAGTTGGTATCTCAAAATTAGAACATGAAACAGGAGCCTTCAATGATAAGGTCTTAAGACTAAGATACACTAGTCAGGATAGGTTAGAGTATGTCTTAGTAACAAACAAATCCATAAATTTCAGTGGCTTAAGACAACAACATTTATTTTTCAGTCACACTACATTTCGTTGTGAGTCAGCTAGAAGGCTCCACTTCATCCTCCTGATTCTGAGACCATAACTGAAATAGTGGCTACATTGTAATATTGCTAGTTGCTCCCTGGGCCTCAGGGCAGTAACTTAGCATTCTGCCTGGAAGTGATCAACTTCTCCTCACAACTTTGATGAGAACGAATCATTTGGCCACAACCAAGCACGAAGGAGCTGGGAACTGCAGTCATCGCAGGCATCTGGAATAACACTACTGACTACCACATGTGACCACTCCCACCTCAACTAGGAAGTGTTTCTTCCTATGAGTGGGATATATAAGATGACATTTACAAAATCACTGTAACTGATTTGACTGAAAAGGAATGCATGAATTTCACATGAAAATCTAAGTCTTATTCAGTTGTATATTCAGTTGTATACAGTGATGATATCAGACAGCCTATCAGGTCATTAAATGTGCAGTAATGGATCAGAGGAGAAATCTGTTTGATAGCAGGAAGGAATGGTTTCAAGGTATCATTGGATCGATTGTTAGCTAGCAGACATTGGTTCAGTTCTTGTGTACCTCTAGTATACATTCTGATTTGGTGAATACATCCATTGTGATTGGTGCTTCTCATGCCATGTCTGTTCTCAACACTGTTCTCAGGAATGTCAACCCTGATTATTAGAAATAAATGAGTTAGTGAGTTTAGGAGAAAAGATACAGGTCAGTGGGGCCTTATGAAGATATGGGTAAATGTATACTAAGTCAGAGGAATTATGAAATGTTTTGCCACCTTCCGTCTACAAAATTAAGATCAGTCAAGAACATATTTGGAATTTGATCAATTAGAGTAGAGGATCCAACTGAGGCTGAACTTATGCACTCCTCCTAGTTGTCCTGGCAACAGACCCCCTTTCCATGTTAATAATATTATAGTGTGAGTGAAGAAATAATTGGAGGTAGAGAAATATGTGTTCAAGTCAACTCGTACTTCTGGGAGAGTTAGGGAGGAGTTTGCTGAAGGCAAAGGATGAGGTCATGAGAGGGGAAGAATTTGAATTAAAAAAAAGAAAAAAAAATTAAATTGACCCTGGACCTGAAAGCTTCTGGGCATAGCACTGCACAGAGCAATGTTTCTTCCCTGACTTTGGTTGAAGGCAGAGTAGATAGTAAATCACATGGTTGCATATCTATGTTATCTCTTCCATTGTAGTCCAGGAAAAGCACTGCACTGGGAAACTGTGACCTTGTATAATTGGCTTGGATTGGAGCCATCTGCTATGTGGATTGCTCTGCCTGCTCTTATAGCTAGCCAGGAAGTTCTCATTTGCCCTTAAGGGTCAAGAGGGAGTCAAAACAGGCTTGCCCATATTTTTCCTGGGAGTTTAGCTTATTTGTTTTTAATGCTGTCCTTAGGTGTATTTTATCCTTGCCAAATACATCTTTCAAATTCTGCTCAACAGTCTGAGCCTTTTCTGCTTTTATTAAATACATGTCAAATTTGCACGGCTGCTTGGAGAATGGAGAGATTGGGAAGGGTTAGCAATGGGCACTTCCTCGTCCAGTGCCGCTTTGTCCTCCTCTGAACCCTTCCCACTAGCAGAAGAAGAGGATACAAGTTGCTCTCGATTCCACTCCCTGTAGCTTCCAAAACAAATCCCCCCAAAGCCAGAGTAGAAATGAAGAAGAAAACCACAAAGTAGTACCTAAAAGTAGGATGATTTTCTAATTCATTATTGAAACCAGGACCCTTTTGAAAATGAAAAGGAGTGCTCTTAATGATAGGAGACAAGGCATAAACTGTTATGTCCTGTGCTATTTGAAACATATGGTTGCCCCACCTAAAATAAGTAGGAGAGAGTAGAGAGACTGTGAGGGAAGAGGATCATCTGGGCATCTGGAAGAAAGACTTGGCCTTGATGCACAAGGGTGATTCCTGGACAGTTGTAACTAACTTGTAGGCAAGTGCAGTGTCTAAAAAGACCATGAGATTGTTTTAAGATAAAGGATCTCTTTGTCCTTTTTTTCAGGAATAACTTGTATCAGGTTAGAATGTAGTAAGAACAAGTTCCTAGGCAAAAAACAAAGTTTTCCATACTCGGGAAAGGTCTTCATGATTGAGCAAAGAATGGTTAAGGACTGACTGACCAAAGAAATTCCATTTTCTGCTCCTATGACTATTGTTTAAGAAAATCAAAGTAAGTTCCATTTTGATTAAGGCCAACCTATCAAGCTCCATTGTTTTCAGCTCAGATCCCAATTGGAGTAAAGAGGAGTCCCTGTCGTAGGAGAAAATGACTATAACTGTGTGTAGTGGGCAGCCTCTGAGATGGTGCCAATGTTTCCTGCTTCTGGGTTCCAGGCTCTTGTGCTCCTTTCTCCTTGAGTGTAGGTTGAACCAAGTGATTAGCTTTTATTTATTTATTTATTTATTTATTTATTTTTTTCAAGTGTTTAGCTTTTAAAGAATAAAATATAGTAAAGTGATGGGCTATTATTCTTCTCTTTACTTTTTTTTTTTTTTTTTTAGAGAGAGCGCATGTGAGAGAGAGAGAGAGCGCATGTGAGAGAGAGAGAGAGAGAGAGAGAGAGCTCATGTGCAAGTGGGAGGGAGGGTCTGAAGGAGAGGAAGAGAATCCTCAGCAGACTCCATGCCCATTGCTGAGCCCAATGCTCAGATTTATCTGAGATCATGACCTGAACTGAAATTAAGAGTCAGATGTTCAACTGACTGAGCCACCCAGGTGGCTCAGTGGATTATTTTTTCTTTTCTTTTTTTTTTTTTTAAATATTTTTATTTATTTATTTGACAGAGAATTATCACAAGTAGGCAGAGAGGCAGGCAGAGGGAGAGGGAGAAGCAGGCTC
Organism: Taxidea taxus jeffersonii; assembly: GCA_003697995.1. Classification (NCBI taxonomy): domain Eukaryota; kingdom Metazoa; phylum Chordata; class Mammalia; order Carnivora; family Mustelidae; genus Taxidea; species Taxidea taxus. The sequence continues at coordinate 6,934 of RCUC01126962.1, read as the reverse complement.
CCTTGCTGGTCAGGAGCCCAATATGTGGCTCGATCCCAGGACCCTGGGATCATGACTCAAGCAGAAGGCAACTGCCTAACTGACTGAACTACCCAGGAGCCCCTATTACTTCTGAGATTAAGATTTTGTCTTGCTTCCCTTTTCTTCTGTTTCTGTCTCTCTCTCTCTATGTGTATCTGTCTCTCTCTCTCTCACGGAGTCCTTACTCTGGGGGAAGCAAAATTACCACACTGAGAGTAGTCTTATGGAGAGATCCATGTGACAAGAAACTGTCTCCAGATAATAGCCTACAAGGGCTTGAGGCCTGCCAGCAGTCATGTGAATGAGTTTGCAAGCAAGTCCTCCCCAAATCAAGCCTCAAGAAGACTGTAGCCTCTCCCCATATGGTGATTGTAGCCTGTGACCTGACCTCTGAGCCAGGGTACACCATTCAGATACCTGACCCACAGAAACTGTGAGATAATAAAAGTTTGCTGTTATAAACTGCTACATCTTGGGATAATTTATTCCTTAGCAGTAAATAATTAATGCACTGTATTTAAATAGTGGGTTCTATGTAATGAAAAGCTCAGAAAGAAAAATCCACATGCACAGACACACCCAGAATGGCCACAAAACAAATTCCTTTTGTATGCTGTGTAGGAGTTTTTCTTATGCTCTTCTCCATTCTCTGCGCGAATTTTATTTTCTGCTCCATGTTTTTTTTTTTTTTTTTAAATCTTCCATGTTGATGGTGAGGCAACTTTAAAGCTGTCCTAGAAAATATTAGCAAGTAGTCAGCAGAGAGCCCAGGCTTAGAGACCATATATTGTGTTATACGATGGATATTTGAAGGAAGCATTCCTGGCCTTTCTTATGAATACCAGGAAATTTTCCTGTGGGTTTTCATAAAGAAGACCCTCTAAAATATAGAGAACAACATCCTTAAAGACATTCCTAACACATCCTAACAGTGTATGTAACATGAATTTTAATGTGCTGTTCCAAGGCTGTCAATGTATTTCTAGTCTTAATGACTAATCTAACTGTAGGTAGGGCACCCAAGTGAAACTCAGTAATTTTTAAGGAGAATGTCTTGTATATATGCCCTTTTTAACAACTGCAAGTATCACACCAAAGGCATTTGTCAAATTTCTTCTGCAGATCGTTTGCTGTCTTTTAAGGATGGTTTAAATTTCTGCCTTGTGACCAGAGAAAACATAATTGGTCGGTAATGTCTTAATTATTTTTTGGTATAAAACTCTATGAATTTTTTTCCTTAAATCAATTTTTTTTTTTAGTATTTGTTCCGGGAAAGGTAAATATTTAGCTTGATGAACTTGCTGAAGGAAGATTATGTTCAGCAACTTCTCATACTCTTTTGACTATAGGGGTAGCTAAAATGCTGTTTGATTTTTCAGTTTCTTTCTTTAGTACAGTATAGATCCTAGAGTCATCAGATTATACGTGCCATATACCACTTCAATTTAGGAATAATGGTGTAATGCTCTTTTAGTTAGGCATGAGAAAGTACTTGTATTTAAAACTATTTCCAGGGGGCACCTGGGTGGCTCAGTGGGTTAAAGCCTCTGCCTTCGGCTTGGTTCATGATCCCGGGGTCCTGGGATTGAGCCCTGCATCGGGCTATCTGCTCAGCGGGGAGCCTGTTTCCCCCTCTCTCTGTCTCTGCCTGCCTCTCTGCTCACTTGTGATCTCTGTCTATCAAATAAATAAATAAAATCTTTAAAAAAATTAAAAAATAAATAAAACTATTTCTAGACTTGGCAGTTTTTACTGCCGCCTGCACGTGGGCAAATAATTCTTACTAAAATCACTTAACACTTCCTCATGAGCCGTGTATGATACACTGATTTATGTGTATATCCTTTTGGTAGGAAATGAGTTGGAATTTTATTTCAGGAAGAAAGAATTATATAGAAAGCAGAAATGTGAAAACATAGGATAAAATCCTCTCAGCTTGTAATGTCACAACATCTCTAATCAAAGAAAGCACAACAGAACCATAGGAATATCCTTTTACTTTGCAGAATGAAGCAAAAATTCCCTTTAATGTTTCAAGAGAGGGTAGAAACAATTCTTTGTGATATATGTCTGTTAGTGTGCAGTGCAGATTTATTATTCTCTCTTTAAAAATTAATTCAGACCACACCCCGGCCCTCATATCAAATCCTTGGAGGCGTCTGGCATTCACCTTGTACTTCTTCCATTCTGTCATCTAGCAACATGGCGGTTATCTCTCTCTCTCTCTCACTAAGAGGCTTTAGCACCCGTTTCCGTCTTACTCTTTGCCACGAGTCTTGACATGAGTCCATGTGGGTCCCAAATCCGCTTGGTCTCCTCTGATCTCCTTGTCAAACGACAAATGGATACCTCTCAGTCTTCGTGTGACTCGACCTCTCCCTCCAGCACTTGGCACTAGCACCATTCCTGCCGTCTTGAAATGCTCCTACGTTCTTGGTTTCTAATTCCATACATGCCCTGCCTCTCTTTATTTATTCTCTTGTCCCATGGTCCTGCTTTTCAGTGTTCCTCTGGCTCTCGTCACTTAGGTTTCCTTTTTTTTTTTTTTTAAAGATTTTATTTATTTATTTGTTAGAGAGAGAGAGAGAGAGCGAGCACCGGCAGACAGAGAGGCAGGCAGAGGCAGAAGGAGAAGTAGGCTCCCTGCCGAGCAAGGAGCCCGATGTGGGACTCGATCCCAGGACGCTGGAATCATGACCTGAGCCGAAGGCAGCTGCTCAACCAACTGAGCCACCCAGGCGTCCTGTCACTTAGGTTTCTAATCGGATTTTTTTATTCTATGAAGCCTCCTTGTATGAGACCCACCTTCTTGGCTTAAATGACTATTTTTACATGGGCAGTTCTAAAATGTGTATATTTATCCTCAGTTTTTCTTCTGTGTTTCATGTCATACTAACACTGTAAATATCTATTTGCAGTTGAACTTATTTCACTCCACACAGCCCAGCCCTGCTAGCCTCCTCTGTTCCATACCAGTGAATGACGCTGTTACCAACCAGCAGCTAAGGCCAGACACTTTGATATTGTTCATTCTTTCCTCCCTTCCCTTATCTCATACACACAGCAAATCACAAAGTCTCTTTGATTCTACCTGCAAAGGATTTCTCATATCCATCTACTTAGACCCGTCCTTACGGCTCCTCTCCTGTTGTTTCTTCCTTGGATTTTTGCGGCAGCTGCCCCTTCTCCTTCATTCTCCATACTGTGGTGATTCCTCTAAAATACAGATAGCCCTGCTTCCAAGTTGGTGGTGGATTTTCAATGTCTTCGTAATAAAGTCCAAGTTCTTCCCATGGTTTATAAGGCTCTACATATGTGGCTCCAGCGTACCTTATTATTTTGCTCTTTTGTTCCTTTTGCCAAAAACTAAGCTCCATCCAAAGTGAACTTCTTTCACTTCTATGAATAGAACCTTTGCTTTCTCACCCCTGGGTCTTCGAATAAATCCCTCTACCCCACCCCCACCCCCTCTTCCCATTGCTTATCCCCTGGCTAACTCATATCTATTCTGGTCTCTGCTTAGCTGCCACTTCCTCTGGGGAAACTTCCGTCATAGTTCAAGGTCAGGAAAAATGCTCTTTGTATATATTCCTCTAATGTCATGTATCGTCCACATTGTAACATTCACCCTATTGCATTGTAATTGCCTTTTTACCTGTATATATTTCTTTCTTTCTTTTTAAGATTTCATTTATTTATTTGAGAGAGAGTTGGGCGTGAGAGAGCACAAGTGATGGAGAGGGAAAAGCAGGCTGTGGCTGGAGCAGGGAGCCTGGTGTGGGGCTCGATTCCAGGACCCTGGGATCATGACCGGAGCCAAAGTCAGACGCTTAACTTGACTGAGCCACCCAGGCGCCTCTAAGGGTGACCTTTTAAGTGATACTGCAGGGAACTGACCAAACTAACATAATTTTAATTGCCTAAATTGCAACCAGAGTTGAATAACTACATACAGGAAAATCTGGCGATATTTCAGTAGTGCGGTACCACGGCAGGACGATACCCCTCAAAAAGTAGCACTACTGCCCACACATTAGTTAGCTGTGTATTTTGAATGATTTTTCCTGGAGTGATGTATCTATAGAGCTGCCGTGTTTACTGCCCGTGTTTTATTAATTTGTTCTTTAGCTTCGGTCAGCCTTTCAAACTTTTCAGCTCACTCATCATACCTTGTCAGCATTTCTCTGCTATGGGGCGTTTACAGAGAGGATGAAAATATAAAGTGGAAGTTGTTACTCTGAGTGAAAGTGGTGGATGCATGCTCTTTTGACAACATGGAGGTATTTTTTTAAATTTCCCACCAGTGCCTTAATATCTACAGTCAGAAGGTGCCAGGTACCGACTTGGCTGGGCAGAATAAGTTTTCCATTTTGGTTCCTGTGTTGCTTTAGCTCCCTGGATGGGTGAGCATTAAGTTGGGCTACCCAAGGGTCAAACCATAAATGCATCAGATAGCCACTGCTGGCTCTCCTCACTCCAGCGCTGCAGAGGAACCTCTAACTGGCTGGAAGGTGATGCAACCCTTTTAGTCATGATGTGCTGTTGTTGTTAATTTACTTTTCTCCACAGACATGCCACTTAGCACATTAAAAAGTGGTAACTACTTCATAGTGTATTTATGACTCCAGTGAAGTGAGCCTGGCTGCCCTTTGCAGTGGTGTGGAGGTTAGAAGTGTCCTGAGCTTCCTGCTGAAGGGCTTGGCATTTGGAGATGCTCAGGCGACCCTGGGTCCTTGGTTTGAGATTAGTTTTCAAGATGGTATCATTCTTACTGAGATACGTCTTTAGGTGCCCACTTTTTTTTTAAGGGACCCACAGGTGAACTTCTTTCCTTATTCCTAAATCAAGTTTATGACTCATTTTTATACACCCAATTTTAGTGACTTTCTTCTATTTTATGTAGTGAAGTTTGCTTGAGTAGTGAGACATCTGAGAGGCTACCAAGACCATTTTACATATTTTTTGGGGTCAGTTTAGGTACATTAAAAATTTCTTGTGGATTTCACCAGAACTGTACATGACTTAGTCTTTTCCATAGAACCATCCTAGTTGTCAGGCAAAAGAAAGAAGGGCTGGATTCAATTGAATGAAGTAACTTTTACTGTATCCTTCGATCATTTGACTTTAAGCCGCTGTTGGAAGAGAAGAGTTTCCTTCCTTTGTCATGATCTGGAGAGATTTGTCTTTGTTGTTCTACCTGGTTTTTAACAGAGCTATGATATCTCACTGTCTTTTGATCTCAGCATCTAGAGAAGCCCTGATCGTGCGTCATTAGTTGAGCTCCAGTATTAGATACTTTAAGTAAAGTCTAGAATTTTAAAATTTGATTTTATTTAGAAGACTTTGCATTTTATAGAATAATAACATTACTGTTTACTTAAAATGAAAGAATATGTAGCTGGGAATTATTCTTTGGAAAGTAAGTTTTGTGGAGGGCTTGCTCTACTTCTGAGTTCTTGATTCCTTATATTTTTAAATGAGTGCTCAATGATGATTAAATGCACATTAATCCGACTGATATCTGATAGTGGAAGAATGCTCCTTTCTGTTGACTTTGAAGAACAGAATTTCTGTTCTTGTTTCTCATTGTCTTCATAATTCACTGAGCAAAGTTTATGATCTATCCTTTTATTTTACTTTACCTTGTTCTAGATGTACATTTTTGTTGTCTTTTCTTCCAGTGATTATGTATTTAATACTATCCCATCAACTTTGCTACAACATGGAAATAGATCTTTTTATTAAAAACCATAAAGTAGGTGATTGCATCTTCTTCTATCTTCATATCCTTCTCCCAGCCTTATTGAATTATAATTGACAAAAATTGTATATGTTTAATGTGTACAATGTGATGATTTGATAAATGTAAACACTGTGAAATGATTACCACAATCAAGCTAATTAATATATCTATTATCTCACATAGCTACCTTTTGTGCACATGCGGGCCCCAGTGTGTCTGGTAAGATCTACTCTCAGCAAATTTTATGTATACAATACTACTTACTGTTAACTATAATCACATTGCTGTAGGTTAGATCTCTGGACCACATTCCTCTTGCATAACTGAAACTTTGTACTCTTTAATCAACATCTCACCATTTCTCCCTCCCCTAGGCTCTGGTTCTACTTTCTGCTTCTATGAGTTCACTTTTTTAGATTCCTCATGTAAGTGAGGTCATGTGGTATTTGTCTTGCTATCCTGACTTATTTCACTTACCATTATTTCCTCAAAATTAATCCATGTTGTCACATATGACAAGATTTTCTTCTTTTTAAAGGCTGAATTATATTCTCTTATGTACATATCTCTATCTCTTTATCTACTCACCACATTTTCTTTATCCATTTATACTTTGATAGACACTTAGTTTGTTTCCATATATCTTGGCTACTGTGAATAATGTTGCCATGAATATGAGAGCATAGATATCTCTTTGAGATGATGATTTCCTTCCTTTTGGGTATATACCTGGACACAGGATTACTGTATCATATGGTAGTTCTACTTTTAATCTTTTGAGGAACTTGCATATTGTTTTCCATGATGGCTGTACCAATTTACATTCCCACTTATTAGTGTACAAGTGTTCCCTTTTCTCCACATCACGGCCGGTACTTGTTACCTCTTGTCTTTTTGACGACAGCTACTCTGACCTGTGGAGTGATACCACATTGTGGTTTTGAGTTACATTTCCCTGATGACTAGTGATGTTGAACATTTTTTTTTAATATTTGTTGACCATTTGCATGTCTTCTTTTGAGATTTGTATCCTTAGTAATATTGACATGTCTATTAATAATATGTAATGCTAATGAATAATTTAACTTTTTTGAGGGTTTGTCTTATGAAAATGTTGGTAGCAGTCTAAAGCTCAGGAAGGTCAAGGATGTATTAAGGGCCAGGATAATG
>ML100890.1:15311-31407 GCA_003697995.1 Taxidea taxus jeffersonii | reverse complement strand
CCCAGCTGCCTAAGGGGAACGCCCTTGTGCAGGAACGCGGCAGGTGGGGGCTGTAAGGGGACAGGGCAGCAGGTACCTGGCTGTGGCCTTGGCTTGTAGTTCAGGGAAGGCAGCATGGCCCTGCACCATGTGGTCTATCTGAAAAACAAGAGAGATGGGTCGGTTTTACAGTTTCTCTGATTTATGTGTAAGCCAGAAAAAGATACATTAAAATGTTGATTTCTTTCAACTCTGTCCACAGAGGATCTAAGAATGTTCAAGTGCTAACTCCACTAGAGTGTCTCAGCTTTTTCAGAAATTCGGCTTTGCTTCTTCACCTAGCGCTGGCTGCTTGATCCACAAAACACAGCAGTCTAAAGAAACAGCAGCAGGAAATGCAACTCTCAAGGCTAACCTGGTAGCAGAAAGTCCAAAATGGAGGTGTGCAGACAGGAGTGAGAAGGGGTAACTCCAGGTACGTGGTGAGGGGCCTGGGTGTTAAAGCCCCCAGCTCTGGGTCACACCATTTCTGCCTCCTGACCCAGGCGGTCACCCCAGGACAAAGTCAGACCTTGAATTACTCAGCCAGGCTTAGTAATGGAGAAGCTGAGTGAAAGAGACTAGGAGGAAGGATTACCAGTTCAAAAACCAACAATAAAAAGTTGCCCTAGAGCTGTCAAGAGGACCTCTCCTGATTGTCAAGCCTTCACATGAAAAAAACAAACAAACAAACAAACAAACAAAAGTTATTACATTGCTCTCCCGGGACAGAAATGTCTAACCTTTGTGGATAACTGTCTTCTTCTCATTGGAAATTCCTTATCTAGGATTTTATTCCTTAATCTACTTGGCTCTGAAGAAAATAATACATAATAGTATCAGGAAGAGAAATGTCTCCCCGTGATGCTCCCCTGCTTGCTAAAACACACCCAACAAAACACACCCAACATTGTGTTTGTGTTCCTGAACCTAATCTGGTTGTCTTCCCAGCATTCACATGAGTCTCTAGGACTCCAAAACCATTCGACCAATTCATTTTCATTCAGACTATAAACCAACTGGTTATTTGGGCCTCATGGAGATAGTCTCTCCAGCGTGTTTCCTGACAGCTGGGGTTGTGTAAAGGCGAAGGGAATTTTTTTCTGGAGCCACAGAGGTCAGGTCTGGTTTGAGCTAACTACTCCAGAGCCTACCTACCCCCACCTCCTCTATGGGCTACTGCTTCCCTGCTCTAAGCACCCCAGAGCCCAGTGCCACAGGGAGAGGGACAATTCTGTGGCCCCGTATGATGGTATGGCGTGTCCCTTCCTTTTGAGAACTATGAGCAACAAACTATCCTTTCATTGGCAATCATCCCCTGATCTGTTGGCCTCATCTTATGGGAATAATAATACAATCTGCATCTTACAACAGTGGCTTAGTGAAAAGAACACAAGCTTTGGAAACAGACAAGATGCAGGTTCAAATTCATGGTCTATGCTCATATTTTGTGGTACCGAGGAAAGGTTACTTGACCTCTCAGAGCCTCATCTCCTACAACTGTAAAGTGGTGACAATGAAATTCACCTTGCAAGAGTGCCTGCTATGGAGGTGGCTCTTGGTTCCCAACATCTATAATTAAGAAGAAGGATATGCCATTGAAAGGGCAAAAATGGTTGGGAGAGCAGAATCTCCAATGGTCAGCCGCACTTCTTTCTCCCTCCTCAACAGCATCTGGTAGGAAAGGCCACTCTGCTTAGCAAAGACCAAGCCAGTTTTTCAAATAAATGAGCACTCATTTCAAAAGCCTGGAGCGGCTGATCCTAGGGTGATCTCTCTGTTTATGTTCTATTCTCCAGCACATTTCGCACAGTATAGAACATAGTGTCCTATTAGTGGTTATTTGTTTCCCAGTGAAATAACCAGTTTGACCACAATGTATTTGCCAAGTGGTTGCCTCAGAAATATATAGACAGAGCTCGCCTAACTTTATGACTACTTTCTTATTTCCCCCATCTTCTCGGATTTCAGCTCTGAGAGCAAGCAGAAAAGTCCACAAAACATGCATAGGTAGGAAGCTTGGGCTGGATGGAGTCAGATCTTCTTCAGGATGGCTTTCTAGATCAAAAGGGAAAAGCCGTCTTATCCAACACGTAGGGTTGGGTTTTTAGGTCCTTCCTCATAAGGTGGCATCTGATTTGGAACACAGGAGAAATAGAAACACGACACAGTGTAACACAGAGATCATAAATGAGAGTCCGAGGGGACATCTGGCTCACAGATGTATTTTATTTGGGTTATATAATATTTTAAAAAAATCAGCCAATATTTTTAAATTGGGAGATTCCACTTAAAACCCAGATTTTGGTTTCTCCTGAAGAACCGGCATATGCAAGACACAGGGCCACCCATATTCCCCAGGGCAAGAGTCGGCTGGAGTCCAGTGATGACTGATCCCTTCAGACAGAACTGTGCCCTTCAGTATCTAGAAGACTCCACCACTCTCCACCCCTCCACCCCCAACAACAGACATCAGATTTCACCAATTTCTCATCAGGACTGCACAAAGGCTTTACTTGTAGAGGAGCTCTATTTCTCTACACCCATCTCTCTGTGAAAGGAAGGAACATAAAATCATTCCCTAGAGTGCCATGAGTTGAAAGAAAAACTTCTCTGTCAAAGTAAAAAACAAAACAAAACAAAACAAAAAAAACCTGTTTGCCTAATCTGTTTATGCTATCTGTCTGACTCCTTTAGGCATTTGAGTTTCTGACTCCTGAAATGACAGACAGAACACAGACAGGGAGTCCTGAGACCTGAGTCAGTTCTGGCTCAGGGAATGACCTTAAACAAGACCATTTCTAATTCTCTCTCCCTACAACATTTAATAAATTAACATGACAAAGAGCCAAGTGTTTGTAAAATTAGAGGACTGCAATTGCCTGAGATCTCAAAACTGTGGGCACAGAGTTCCTACAAGAAAAACACATGACAAAGCCAAGATTAGAATCCCAGAATTCTAGGTTCTATGATCATTTTGCTGAGACAAAGCCATCTTACGGCATGATGGGCTTTTCTCTATGGAAATCAATTTTATGTATTAGTCTTGAGGCTTTACCTTGCTTTGCAGATAATGAAATCATTAAGCTCAGAGACATGTTCATTGCTTGCCACAGCTCCCATTTTGCCATTTGCATTTACCTGAAATGTCACTTTTTTCCCAGCCTTGAAATTCTCATAAAAATCTAATGAAAGAAGAAAACCCAGACTAGACAATGTCTTTTACTTTGCTGGAAAGAACTGTGAGTTTCAATACTGAATGGTTCCTAAGAACAACAAACATTCCTGAAAGAAAATGTAAACCTTTTGGTTTTTTTTCTCCCACAACTTTAATATTAACTTGTGATAGAACAACTTTACTTACAAGTAGACAAATTCTGACTTAATCCAAAGCTAGTTTAGTCAGTTTCATTCAACATCAAAGTTAATAGCTTTGTGTATTTTTATAGTTTGTTAATTCACTTATTCGGGAAACTAATTGCTATGTGGCTACCCTGTGCTAGGTAACACTCTAATCATTGAAGATAGGAAGATAAATAGAAGTCATTGCTCTCACAGAGCTCTGCTTGTCAGTGGAAAATGAGCATGCCAATATCCAAATATGGTCTCGACTGATTAGGTTCTTCATAGATTTCGCAAAATGTTTAGTGAACATTTACTCTGCTCTAGTCATAGTAAGCACAGCCACAGAAAGGCACCTCAAGACTTCATATAAATACTACTCCAACTTCTGGATGATCTCTGAATTATATTATAAGTAGCCCAGCTGAAGCTGAAAGAACTCAACAGAGATTTCAGTAAGTGCTCATCACAGGAAAGACAAAACTTGAGAGTTTGAGTTCGACTAAATAAACCATCTGTTAAAAAAATACTCTTCAGCGGAATAAGAATAACCCAGTGTCTCTCCAATATATTAATCATAACGTTCAAGATATGATCCCAAATTGCTAGCCATATAGACAGAAGGAAAAGGTCATCTATACTTAAGAGAAAAGTCATTTAATGGCTAATGATCCTGAGATGACACATGCTAGAATTAGAAGGCAAGAATTCAACAGTTTATTCTAGATTTGTCTCCTGTGGGAAGGCAAACAAAAGCAAAAATAAACTCTTGGGATTCCATCAAAATAAAGAGTTTCTGCACAACAGAAAAAACAGTCAACAAAACTGAAAGAGGACCTACTGAACAGGAGAACATATCTGCAAAAGATGTCTCTGATAAGGGATTAGTATCCAAAACATATAAAAAACTTATACAAATCGGTGAAGGGGATTGAGAGTACATCTAGCTTCATGAGCACTAATATATGGAATTGCTGAATCACCATATTGTATACCTGAAACTAAGAGAACACTATGTTAACTACACTGGAATTAAAATAAAATAAAGAACATATACACATATTGCTAAGTGAAATGTGATTCAGAGAGAGACAAATACCCTACGTTTTTACTCATATGTGGAATTTAAGAAACAGAACAAAGGGGAAAAAAAGACAAACAAAAACCAGATTCTTAACTATAGAGATCAAACTGATGGTTACCAGAGGGAAGGTGGATGGGGAGTGGGGGGGATGGGTGAAACAGGTAAAGGGAAATCAGAGTACACTTATCATGATGAGCACTGAGTAATATATTGAATTGTTGAATCACTGTACTATACACCTGAAACTAATATAACACTGTATGCTAAATATACTGAAAATAAAAAAAAAATAAAGAGAACAAAGTCAACATGAAAAAAAATTCATCATACATCCAAAAAAGGAGGCGAGGTTAGAAGAACACTATAAAGTTGTTGCTTGATCTGAGCACTGGTATGTTTTGACATTGTTGTATGTCAATAAATACTGCTTAAATATCATTGCACACCTTAATAAAGAAATAAACATATAAATAAATAAATAAATTTTAAAAATGAAATTGGTAGTTTAGTAATGCTTTTTAGGATATAAATGATAATATTCTCATAATCAGTAAATAGATAAGAAACAAAAACTATTAAAAATGGAAATTCTACTATTGAAAAAGGCAGTATCTGAAATATTTAATGGATACTACCTCACAGCTAATTGAAGATCACAGAAGAAAGAGTCAATGAACTTGAAAATAGACCAACAGAGACAGTGTCTAATTGTGAGAGAAAAGGCGGGGGAGGGACGGAGGAAGAGGGGGAGGAAAGGGGTGACCGGTGGAGGGGGATAGAAGGAGGTAGAGAGACAGAGAATGGAAAAAAAAAACAAACTCCTTCACAGGCTTGTGGGACAATGGCCAAGGGTCTCATATATATGCAACGGGAGTCACAGTAGGAAGAATAAGAGCAAAATGGGGCCTTGGTACTGAGGTAGGGCTGTTAGTATGGGTGCGAACTGAGATGCCAAAATATAATACAGACACACCCTCTGATGATATTCAGGGGCAAATATACAGTTTCATCCTCCAGGGAAAATACCTCAGCCAGGGGTGGTACTGGCTCATGAGGACCAAGCATGACTGTACTTGATACATGAAGATCTGCCGTGTCTACTGTCTGCAGAACATTTGTTATATTGCTCCGACTTCTCAATGCTGATGTTTTTTACTACTGCATTAGGGAATGTATTCTTGCCATGGCCACCACCTGTGCTAAGTTTACAATCACTCCAATTGGTGGGTCTCTGGAAAGAACCTCTTCCTGGGTCGGTCACTGGGAACCATAGTTCTAAGCATTTTCTTTTGTCTTATGGGTATATTAATCTTGTGTTGTTGTTTATATTGCTTCTATGGCATATGGATGCAATATTTATTTTTAAGAATAAATACTGACAATTTCCCCAACTTGGTGAAAGACAGAAATTTACAAATTCAAGAAGTTTAGCAAACCAGGGAATAGAAGAATAAACCCAAAGGACACCACGTGTGGGCATACCACAATAAAAATAAAAGATTAAGAGAAAATCAAGAAAGTAGTAGAAGAAAAATAATATACTGTAGGCACAGGAAAAACCATACAAATGATGGTTGACTTCTCATAAGAAACAAGGATTCCAGAATATAAAACAGTAACATCCTTAAGTGCTGAAGGAAAACAAATAAACAAAGAACCTGCCAACCAAGAATTCTATATTGAGCAAAAATATCTTTCAAGATAGAAGGTAAAATAAATTCATTAAAAAAAAACTAAGAGAATTTTTTTCTTTTTTTATTCAGTCAATATCTGTAAGAAATGAATAAATGCTGAAGGAAGTTCATCAGGCTGAAGGGAATATGAGACAGAAATTTAAATTTTCAGAAAGAAATTTAAAATCATGAAAATGGTAAATATGTAGGTAAATAACAAAAGATAATGTTTGTTTCTCAGATCTCTTTGAAATACGTATGACTGTTACAGATGGAATGATATCCTCCCAAAATTCAGATGTGAAGCCCCAACCTTCCATGTGACTGTATTTGAAAATGGGGACTTGATGGAAATAAATAAGGCTCTATGAGGTCATAAGGGTGGGGCCCTAATCCAATAGAATTGGGATTCTTATAAGAAGAGCCAGGATCACCAAAGCTTGCTCTCTATGCGCATGCACCCAGTAAAGGCCATGTGAGGACACAGTGAGAAGGCTGCTGCCTCCAAGCCAAGAAGAGAGCTCACATGAGAAACTGAACTTTCTAGCACTTTGATCATGGACTTCTAGTCTCCAAACTGTAAGGAAATGAGTGTTTACTGTTTAAGCCACCCAGGGGATGGTATTTTATTATGGCACACTGGACAGACTACTCCATTATTTAAAGCGAACAACAAAGCAGCTACTACATTGTTGGATGTAGAGCATTACGTAGGCATTGCACATACTATGGCTACAGCAGAAAGAGTTGGGGGGTGGCAAAGGGAACTCTGGAGTTGAATGCTTTTTACATTTTACATGAAGTTATAGAATATACAGTCTAAGAAGGCTGAAAAGCTTAGGACGTTTATTATACGTCATTCCTAAAGAAATCACTTAAAAAAGGAATTCAAAAAATCATGCCTAAAAAGCAAACAGGAGAATCCAAATGGAATTCTGAAAACTGAAAGATATTTGAATAATCCAAAAGATGGAAGAAAAGGAGAGAGAGAGAAACAAAAAAACCAGAACCACCACAGAAAACAAAGAGCAAAATGGAAGACCTAAACCCAACAATATTCATCTTCACATTAAATCGTGGATAGTTTCAACACTCTTAGTAAACATCAAAAATTACAAGATTGCAGAAAAGCAAGACCCAACTACATCCTGTGTATAAAAGATGTACTTTACATAGACTGGGACAGAGATTATGGTGCTTTGACTGATGGTGTTGGGAGTCAAGTTACAAAAAAACCAAAACAGATGGAGTGGTGATATACATTTCCGCATCAGAATCCATAGGAATTTCTGACTGGATGAGGGCAGAGAAGGGAAAGGAGGAGTAAAGAATTAATCCTAATTTTCTGGCTTTAATAAAAATATAAATGATGGTGGTCTTTACTCAAATGAAGACAAATACTTGAGGATCAAATAGAGAATGTATCAGTTACTAGAGTCAGAAAACTGTAATTCTGGAATTCTTCCTCCCTGTGCCTCCCTGATGTCGAATCCATCCTCTCTCCATCGACAGCAATGCTATCCTTCAAAACCTTGACCTCTCTCTTCTGCACACTTCCCATCCAATCCATCAAGAAACCTCATCAGCTCTACCTGCAAAATATACCCCAAAACATGACCACTTGGTGACCACTGCCACCACCCTCGAGTTTCAAGTGGATTACTGATACAGTAGCCTCTTTCTGGCACCCCTGCTTCCATCTCCCCCACCCCCCCACCACCATTTATTCCCCAAGTAGCAGGCAGCAGTCTGAATGATCCTTTAAAAACCAAGTCCTACTTGGCCTGTGCTCATTATTCTCCAGTGGCTTTCCATTTCACTCAGAGTAAAAACCAAAATTCTAACAGTGGCCAATAATATAGCCCCATATTACCTTGTGAACTGATTCACGACAACTCTCATTTTGGTTTATTCGGCTCCGCCTTTTTTGTGGCCTTCTTTGCTATTCCTGTAATACTGCAGGCAGGCCATCCTCCCTCAGGACCTTTGCACTGGTTTTTCCCTTGGCCTGGTATGTCCTTCCCCGAGGTTTCCAAATGGCTCACTTCCTTCCCTTCCTTGTTATGTTTGCACATCACATCAGAAAGGCCTACCGTAAGTAACCACCTTATTTAAAATTGCAAACTGTTCACCTGAGCCCATAAACTTACTTCCTCTTTTATTTTTAATGACTTACTTATCAAATAAACCTTATTGCTTTCTCATTTTATTTATTTTGTAGGATCTGTCTCCTCTTGTTAGAATGTAAGCTTGACAAGGGGGCAGATTTTTGGAGTAAGGGGCAGGAGGAACTGTTTTATTCTCGGCCTATTTCTCACTCAGAACAGTACCATGAACGTCGTGTAAATAAGCATCCCTCCAAAGAGTTTAGATTTTCATTCTACAGATAACTGGGGAGGTATCAAGAGTGACAAGGTCATGTCTATGTGCTTTCACCACAATCCTTAAAGAGGATGTTGTAGAAAGTTTGTGTTCCTTCAAAATTTGTATGTTGAAATCCTAACCACCAGGGTGATGGTGTTCAGAAGTGATACCCCTGGGAGGTGAGTAAGTCTGAGGGTGGAGGCCTCATTAATGGGATTAACACTCTTACAAGGGTCGGAAGGGACCAGAGTTCTCCCCTTCCACCACGTGAAGATACAAGGAAAAGTCAGCCCTCTGCAAACCGGAAGAGGATCCTCATCAGGAACCAACCTTGCTGCTACCTTGATCTTTGACTTCTAGCCTCTGGAGCTGTGAGGAGTACAGTTCTGTTGCACATACACCCTCCCACCCCCCAGTCTATGGTAGTTTGTTCGAGTGGCCAAACTAAGACATAGGGCTTAGAGAGGGGAGAATTGGAAGAAAGAAGGTAATCAGGGAGCTGGGTAGGGAGCTGGGTAGGGACCTGGGTGGGTATACAAAAAACAAATAAACAAACAAAAACAGTGCAAGCCTGGGTGGGAGGGAAAGCAGAATAATGCAGAGCTGGTCTTTGTATCCACCAAGTCATTCCAATTAGCCAGTGAACAATGCTGGGGACACACCTAAGTCTATACATACATTCTGTCAATACCACACACATACATTTTCTTTCTCTCGTGGCCTTATGAAGCCTACCAACTGAATCTGCTTCCATGTACTTGCAAAGAAAGTCACACTAACTTACAATAATTGCTTCTCCAGGGACTGTACAAGACAAGTTTAAGAAAAATTCAAAAATGTAGCTCCACAAAAGTCAGGTCCAGTTCTGGGAGAGATCTGGGTCTTGCGGTAGCTAACTTGGATTTGAATCAAGGCTTTCCCACTTACAACTATTAAGATCTTGATCAAGTTACCTCATTGTTCTGAATGTATTTATGCACTAGTAAAACTAAAACAACAACACTGACCACACAGACATGCTGTGCATATCAGAACACTAAATCTTAATAAAGGGCCTGAAAGTATTTGTTCCATACCAGATCCTCTCAGGAGGCTGCGGGGGTTGTGCAATCTACTTCATGTGCTACGCTAACTTGTAATCATCAGGCCTGTATTCAACCTTCCCATTAGATGATAAGCTACTAAAGGACAAGAATCATGTGACTATCCTCGCCTGGCCCAGAGTCATTCCTGTTACATGATTGGAAAGAATGAACGAATAAAGAGGTGAACTCACCATCTCCATCCATGCACAGTATGTGTATAATCCAAGCTCTTCATATACCCACTTGTGGGGGATAGATGGACTTCCTGAGGCTAGCCCCAGGCTGAGTGGCACTGGGGATAAAGCGGGAGAGAGGTCTCAAGGCACAAATGCTAAACTTCTGAACACACGGGATCTTGCTACATGGTGACCCTGGGGCTCAAGTTCATCAATTTAAATTCTGGGTTCAAACAATTCAAAGGTGGGGTGCCTGGGTGGCTCAGTTGGTTAAGCATCTGTCTTCGGCTCAGGTCATGAGTCCTGGGATCGAGCCCCACATCGGGCTCTCTGCTCAGCGGGAAGCCTGCTTCTCCCTCTCTCTCTGCCACTACCCCCTGCATGTGCTCTCTGTCAAATAAATAAAAAAAATCTTTAAACACAAAAATAATTCAAAGGTAACCCCCACCTAAGCCCCATTATTCCAGAAGGCCAAAGCCACCACAGCTTTGGAACAAGAGGCAGCTTAGGAATTTGACTTAGCCTCCCTTACTGCACACCTCCCCCAATAAAAAGGACTCCAACTCAAGACCGAGTACCTGGACAGAGGGATGGCCAAGGTCCAGCTGGAAACCAGCTTCAGCATCTGGATGCAGTGACTGCATGGGCTGGTGTTCTATGGAAAAGGTCTGGGCAAAGAAGCAATGTTTTCCGTACAGCTATTCTGGAGAGAGTATTGACAAGCACGAGGCAATCCCTGCTGGGTACCTGACTGAGGCAACTAAAATCAATCATCCATGGGATGGAGGCATGTGCCCTTCTAAGAGGAAATGAGTATCAGTGGCACAAGCTTGAAACGAGTGAAAAAAATGAATCCAAATCTCAGTCAAATGAAACTGCAAGAGGTCCAGAGCCAGAAAATATCCTGTTCTATTTTTTTTTCCTTCATCCTGAAGTTAACCAGATGGAGATTTTTTTTTTCTTTCTTTCCTTTTCTTTTTCTTTTTTTTTTTTTTTCTTTAAGTACCAAGCTATTCACATACTTGGAATGAAGAATTTGCTTTGGGATGGAAGATCTTTCTTTTTTTTAATTGTAAAAATGAGACAAAATAGCTATTCCCCCTCCCTCCCAAATCTAGAGTTCAGGTACTTTTTTCTTTTATTCTCTTCTTTCTCCCCCTTCCCTTCCCTCTTCCTCTACTTTCTCTTCTCTTCTGCTTCAGATGGTACATTTCTGACTGTGTTTAGAATATACTGTGGACAATGTAGTAATGGGACAGGCAGTTTCAGACCCAGCATTTCAGACATGTGTGTTTGAAACAACGAACACAAAACATGCACCTTCCTCTCGCCGTGTTCTCCGTGAAAACAATGTGTTGTAAAACCAGAGATCGGAATTTCACAACAGAACAAATGAGAATAAGCAAATGGAAAGGAAGGGCAACCGGCAAAGGAGCCACATAAAAAGGCCACTGACAATGCACCAGGGACCTCTCTGGGTTGTGCTTGCTTCGCTGAGTCTGCATTCTTCATCTGTGTATTTGGATCATCACTGTACTTATTTCACAGGGATTCTGAGAGAATTAAATGAGATAGTATATGCCAAGCTCTTGGCATCGAGACTAGGAAAGAAGCCTTCAAAATAAATATGAGGCATTGGGATTATTATGAGTATCACTCAAGGATTAATAAGATTATGTATATAAATCCTTTTCACAGAACATTCTCAAAAAGGTAGGATTTTTATTATCATCATTATTATATTTATTTCATTTCTTTATTTTGCAGGTTGTTTCTGTCTCTTTGCTTGCCTCCCCTGGACTGGACTGTTGGTTTACTAGGCAGCCTCTTCTGTTCTTGATTCAGATTTTGCCCCATCAGGCTAGCTTTCGGATTTCCTAAGATTTTGCTCTCTAAACTGCACAGGTCAATCATGCCTGCTTGTACAGCCCATGAAATATAAGCAGAATTGCCCAAAGTGGAGCTCCAAGGGCAGCTTGGTTGGTGATGGTGCAAAATCACTAACTAGAGAAAGGCCAACAACTCCCATGACTTCAAAAGTCACAGTAGACTGTTAGGAAGATTTTATTAATGGCCAGAAAGAGGTCACGTTTTTTATTTAAATTCTGAAACAGGCATAACCAATTCTTATCCACAAAGATATGTCATAATGTTTGGGCAAAGATGACTTATATCCATAGCAACAGAGCAAACTTTGAGCCAAATACTGGGGAAAGTATTTCCAGACTGACACAGATGTTCAATTTGCATACTAAGTCTCTGAAAACCTGTTGATGGACAGCTTCATGAACAATACACTCTGCACAAAGAACTGGTTTACTGGATCATTATACTTGTTTTAAAAAAAAAAAAAAGCCTCTGGATTGTGCCCTCTATGAGTTCTGGGTCTGCGAAGGGTGATTATACCATGATATAGGGTTGAAACAGGCTATATTTCAGCAATGGGCTTTCATTATGTCACAGAAAGGGAATGGATATTTAAGTTAAATGCTCTGTAAACACATGACACTTATTTCAATAACACAGTGCAAAGTCCGAGTCCCCTGGCACCTTCATAAGGCTGTGTCGTCTTCCCAGTGTCTCTAGCATAGGGTTCTTGCAGACCAATCAGATGTTCTTTCTTTTATAGGCACTGAGCTTCCCTACTACATAAAGAGCTCCTCAAAACCAGAGCCCGACGGAGGTCTTGCTCATTGAATGCATCTCTGCAGCCTGGCACAAGAGCGAGGGCACAGAACACGGGCTTCAAAGCCAGCCAGACACCTATGCTTCCACTTACTTTGAAAGAGAATCTGAGGCAGCTAAGTATAAAATAGCCATATACTAAGAAATGGAAAAAATGGGGGTTTGCATCCAGAGTGAGGTTTGGATCTGATCAGCTATCATTCAGTTGAACATTTAGAAGAGTTGGTATGGGAATGACACCATAAACAATGTGAGATTGGCTAACTGAACCTTGGTCTCCTTTTCCCTTGCATTCCAATGGAATCCTTCCAAGGCTTGCTGATCTCCTGACATCAGTTTTTATTAAGCACTGCCCTGGTCCTCATTCAAGCCCTCATGGCTCTGTGGACTGACTAAAACCGGTCTCCCCACCTTCAGCCATGTGCCCTCAGGCCTTCTCCTCAAGGCTGCTAGCCAGAGTCTGTCCACCTGCGACCTGAACATGAGCATGTACTCTTCCAACCTTTTGCTGCTCCCCCTTGGTCTACCAGAGAGAGATCAGTTTCTTAGCATGTTCTCCAGGAACTTATGATGTGGTCCCTACCCAGCTCTCTAACTTTCATTGTCAGTCATTCTTCTAAGAACAGTTTATGCCACAGCCTATGTGCCATAATCTCAAATATGCCTTGTTATTTGTCACTCCCAGATCTTTGTTCCTACACCAGTTCTCCTGCCTAGAGGAGTATATCTACTCTTCTTTGCTGGGTTGGTCTCTATTTACCTTTTAAGACTCAGCATAAATGCCTTCTCCTCTGCAAAAAGTTTTTTTTTTTTTTTTTTTTAAGCTAGCTTTATGCCAACTCTGTGCTTCGTCCCTCTGATACAGTACTCATCTCACTTTTATGGGCCTCCCATCTTCCCTATGAGACAATCCCACGAAGTCATCAAATTTTATCAACTACCTTCTATGAACCAGCCACTGAGCTAGATGCAAAGAAATGTCAGGTATGGCCCTTGCCTTTAAGGAGCTCACAGTTTTCTGGAAATGATAGATTAGTAAACCAATAAGAATAACAGCATATTCTAAATATTCTAAATAGAGTTGTAAAATAACAGAATATTCTAAATATTCTAAATAGAGTTGTAAAATTATCCAAGTGGTAAAGAGCTTTCTGAGCAGGGAAAGAAATACATCCAAATGCACAGAAGAGTAGAATGACATAAGTTGTGGGGAAGCTGTAGGTAGGGTAATCTAGCCTCAGTAACAAGTACATGTGTGGGACTGAGGGGATGGACCATGAGAGTATGACGTGCCCAGAAAACTATGTGAATGATGTCCCCAAGGCTATGGAGAAGCACTAAAGGGTTTCAGCTGGTGAGTTAGTTGGTCCTTTTTACAAAGTAGAATATCACTTTCACTGCCATGAAAAAAAAAAAAAGGATTTTTGTGTGAAAGATAGGTGACAAGATGGGTTAGTCATCATTGCCTGGACCAACATTTATTCCTTTGGCAAATGCATGCTGCCTATGCACCATATGTTAGGCTGTATGCTAAGACAAAGCTAAGTGTTCTGATTTAGGAGCCTGCAAATCTTCCAGATACTGGGTATATAGGTAACGTGACAAAATGGGCTGGTCAAGACTGTAAAAACATTTAGACCCATAGTGAGAAAGGGTCAACTTACCAGTTTTCCAGTAACGCTCTGACCACCTTCATTTAGCCAGAACCCAGGGACCATGGCTGAGAAATAAGGGCCCCAGACACCCGGTACAAAAATTGGATCTTTGCTGATCTGAAAAGAAAAAGGCAAAGTAGATGAAAATAACTGACAGTCAGGGCTAGAAAGAAGCCTTAACCTCCTCCTATCCGATGTTTCTATGACTATGAAATTCAACTTCCCAATAAATACCTTCTTTGGTAAGAAAGTCATTTCTTCCAAAGGAAAGGCATGGTTTCATCTCTGGAGGCCTTCCTGATAAATTCATTTAGATGTCAGGGTAGCAAAAGATCATTTTAGAAAGAAACTGATGAGACACTTCCTTGTTGGCTTCCTCTCTATGGCAGACTCATTGCAAAAATGATCCCCAATCTCTGCCCTCCGTGTATCCAACCCCTTTGCAAGGCAACTTGGCAGCTCCTCTTATTGATGGCGGAGTCCCCATCCCTCAAATCTGCATCAACCTTGTGACTTGTTTTGGCCAACAGAATGAGATGGAAATGACACTGCACCAGTTTTCCAGGCTTAGGTCTCAAGAGGACTGTGTGCTTCTATTCTTCCTCTTGGTTCTCTACCCTTGCCAGAAGAGCCCAGAGTAGCCTGCTGGATGGAAGGATAAGCAAGTGACATCTCACATATAAGAGACAGCCCAAACAAGATCAGCAAATCATCCTAGTCAACCAGCACTAACAAGCCTAGATCACTGGAATCACCCAGTCTACTGGCAGACCTGTGAACAAAAACACATGACTTGTTTTACATCACCGAAGATTGTGCATTTGTCACCTAGCATTTCCATGGTGAGAGATAACTGATACATTCCCTTCCTTCACAAACACTCACTAGTCCCAACTAACAGCATGGTATCTCCCTTACTTGAGTGCTGGAGATACAGAGACAAATCAGACAGAGTTCCTGTCTACAAGAAGCTACCTATCGAGAGAGGAGCTCTACAAGTAAGTAGATAAACAGGATACAGTGTGGTCCACAGGATGATAAAGAGAAAACACAGAATGTTATGGAGGGACACAGCATGCAAGGCATGAATGGTCTCAGAGAACAGGACATAGACCAGGCATGCATGCTAGGTCAAGGGAATGGCTTGAACAAAGCCATGTAAGGGAGGGAGAGGTTCTCTTAGGATTTAAGACACTGTGTTCCACTGAAGTTCTTTCAGGTGTTAGGAGAATACACCGAGACATGAACCAGGACAAACAAGGATGGACCACGTATTCCCTCATCTGAAATGGTACATGCTTCTCATCCATCTAGGAGGGATGCATATTTCGGGTTTCGGAGAGGTGTAGTTAAAGGGTGGGGAGGAGAAGGGAGTGAAGCATACTGGGTCTATTCCCACATGTCTTCTGGACAGGTAGCAAATCTATTCATTCATTTATCCTATAAATATTTATTCAGTCCTTATTATATATTTGGTACTATGTCACATCCTGGGGATATAGAATTGAACTGAATATTCATGATTTCTGTCCTCACGAAATTTGTAGTCCAGCATTTTGACATAGGAACAAACTTTATTTAAAATGTCTTCACCTGCACTATTCCAGTTCCCTGTTTCCTAAACTTGTGAGTCTTCAAATCAGTAGGATTTCCAACCCTCAGATATGAAGAAAGTGAGGGAAGGCAAGGGAACTACACAACATTGTCAACTTTAAATCTTGTGAAATAATATAATTTATAAAAAGAGACATTTAACCCCTAAAATAGGAAGAATGTCAGGGAAAAAAGAAAGACTTTTACAAGAAAAGACAGTTTGGCTTACAATGCCATATTCATTCATTTTGTGGTTGGTTGAGTAGGTATTTCTTGAATTCCCTCTGTGGTACAAGCCGGTGTCAGGCAATGACAATGAATGTGAAACAAAGCAGCATGGTCCCTGCCCTCATGAACCATTCTGTCTTGAGATGGGGTCAGATGAGAGTGGCCTATCCTTCAAGTTTGGTCAGGAGTCTCC
>ML100890.1:0-14911 GCA_003697995.1 Taxidea taxus jeffersonii | reverse complement strand
GATTATGTATAAGTATGTGTTTGTGGATGTGTATATGATACAGAGACTATTCTGGCCAGAAGGAGCACACGCTAAATGGTCTTTGTTTTTGTCACTTTGTCTTTGCCCATAAAAATTGATCACTTGCCGGGCCTAGACACTACTCATCCCAGAGTGGCTTTGGGGTGGATAAGATAGCTCATGTTCACAACCACTTAGGACCCAGTGTTTGAACAGGTAGATGGGTAACCACTGAAGTCAAATCATCTCCTGTCAATGCCCCGCACCCCTTCCCTTCCAGAACTCTTGGCCCCATTTGATAGATTAGTCTCAGAGAGCTTGTTGTGTAAGACCTCCACAGTCACATAGTAACCACCCAAGGCAGGATTTGAACCCAGGCAGATGTTGCCCTCAAATCATATGATATGTTTTATTTTTAACTCATACACATAAATTGCTCCACCCCATCTCACAATTTCTTTAAGCTTGTTGCTGAGTCAGCCAGAGCAGAGCTTCATTGGAAGATGAGGGTATGCTGCTCAGAAACGTCAGGTGAAGGCTCTGCCTGGCTCTGTCCGGGAAGAGGTTTTGAGCTGACTCCTGTTTGTGCTCACTCCTTTGCAATGGCACATGCTTCTCATCAGATATCTGAGTAAAGAAAGGAAACCAACACACAGAAATATGTTTCCCAGAGCGTTTCCAATTGCTTCTAAACCCTGTGCTCTTGGACAAAACAAGTAGTAGTTTGTTTTGGCAGAGAGTGAGAGAGAAAGCAGCACATTTGTATATTGCTGGGTGCTTTAATTCTTTGCAATAAGCCTAAATATTTAAAGATATTTTTGTGAAAGCTCTTTCTCATGCCGATGGCTAACTTGGCCTGGAGGCTGTTCTGTTACCCAAAGAAGGGAGTTCATTTTACTCCACTTGATAACAACTGTCTGCAGAGGACGTTGACTTCCTAGTCATAGCGGTGCTATTGGCAACAACAGTCAGGATTGACTGGGTCCTTACTAAAGGCCTCCTTCCAAGCATATTATAGGAATTAAACCACGTAACCCTCATAAAATCCCTGAGGGAAGATTTCATCACGATTTCTATTGAATAGATGTGTAAACTAAAGCAGAGAGAGTTTAACTCCATGTCCAAGGTTATAAAAATGCAAAGCAGCCAGGCACCATACTCCGCAGGTTCTAAATTTGTCTCTGCCAAAGTGTGGTCTTATTTTTAGGCTACCATTGCTTCTTTGAAACCTTCTTGGGCTCCCAAGGGCAGAAAGTAAGGGTCATCACATAGCCAACACAGACTCATTCAAATGGAACAAACCTTCCGGCCTTGATGACAAGTCAGGGAATCCACATTTCTAAAAGGCTTTTGAAAAATTTTCCCCAATAGGCTTGTGAAGGGTGGAGGAACGAGTGTGGGTTGAGTCTAAGACCTATCTTGATTCTATTCCAGCCTGCTGTATTCTAGCCAGGTGATCTCACACAACCTCATCTTTCTGGGCCTCAGTTCCCTCAGTTCAAAAAAGGGAGGATTGATACAAATGTTGGAGGACTTTGGTCAAGACAGAATAAGCCATCAACTACAAAGAGCTAATTATATGTCTAATACCAAATACATACTGGTTCTCCTTGAAATGAAGCCTGTGATGGAAGAGTCAGGGGACAGGGTTGAACGACCACAGTCAAAAGTAAGTATGACCTGGTAAGAAGGTCTCCAGATTTGCCCGTGGTCTGATTTAGTGAATATTCTTAACAATGAAGTAGACATGATTCAGAAGTAAAGCTTATCCCATTTTCAGATGATATAAATGTGGGAGGATATCATGCTCCACATGATGGAGCATGTCCAAATCAAGATTCAGAACTACTTCTAAGAGCTAGAACATTAAGCAAAATACAAGAAACTAGTTGACATTTGTTGAATTGCATGGTTAAACCTTCATACTTAAAAGGTACTGGAAATATTTTCTTCCATAATACTCTTTCTCATGGGTGGTGGCACATGAGTATTCAATTTGGTAGCGTTTGAAGCACCATGTAGACTATTGCTATATTCTTTAATTACGTGTGATATAAATAAAATTACAGAAACCTGCAATAAAACAAAACATTTGGTTGCTCACCATATGCCAGGCACTGAGATTAGGATCAAGCCTATAAAAATAATAAAGTAAAATAATAATAACAATGATAATAACTAATAATGAAGGCATGGCCCATTTCCTTAAAGAGCTCCTCGTCTAACTAGGGGTCTGACAAGTAGTGGAAATGCTTAAATTACAAAAAAGCACATAAAGTACTACAGTCAGGTCAGGGAGGGCGAGTGTGGTAGAAACCCAAGCTGTGGGCACTTTCCAGAGGTGGTCATGTGCGAGCTATGTGAGCTAGGCCCTGAAGGAGAAGTAAGTATTTCCTCAAGTCTAGAAGGAGGGCAGCCTGGGTGGAAATAACTGTTTCCAGGCTGGGCTCACACTCATGAAGCTCACACTCATCTTGGTTTTCATGAGAGCTTATAGTTCTGAATTCTACTTTAACTTAAAGGTCGTAAGGTTTGAAGGATAGGTATATTTTTGCACCAATACACCCTACTGCTGGTCAAAAATTCAATTTTTAAAAAAGCCATGGCTTTTGAAAACATAAAGAGTCTCAGTGAAGCCACCCCCTAAGTCAGGCAATGATAGTAAGAAATAATTGTACAGAAATAAGGGTAACAGTAAGAAATAATAAAAGAGTAGTTGCTAACAATTACTGCAGGCTTAAAACATGCCAAATACTCTCTTAGGCTCTTTATAGACATTCTAGCATTTAATACTCATGACATCCCAGGAAGATAAGTCCTATTATTATACTGACCCCTCAAAGGAGGAAATCTAATAGAGGAGGTCAGATGGCTAGTATAGAGAAGAGAAGTAACTTCAGATCCAACCAAGATCCAGGCTATTTCCCTCTGCAGATTCTACTTTCCTCATCTATAAAATAAACAGATTGGACTAGAATGTTTAGTGTCTCCTTTGTCTTCGAGATTATCTAAGATTCCATGAAGCTGAGTCATTCCTCTCCAGCTGGCCAATCAGAATTCTCCAATAGGCTATGTCAACAGACTCTGCCCCATGGCTCAGGGAATCCCACTGCGTGGCCTCTTGGGACTTCTCTAAGAATCAGCTTTGCCCGGCCACCCTTGTGACCGTATCCAAGACCACCAGGGGCCTTTCTTGATGATCGACGCCATTTATCTAATATATTTAATGGCGACTACCCATAATATCTGACATTCACTGAGCAAATACTCAGCAAATATTTCTTGGATACACATGCAGTTCAAACTATGGCTTCAAACATGAAGAGATACAGAAAGATGGGCATCAGAGGCATGTATCCTCCCAAGGTTTGCAAGCTAGTAGAAGTTAAGGTGCACGATAGGCTGAGGGGAACTCAGGTATGAAGTGATTTGTAAGTTTATATTTGTATTGAAACGTGTAATTACCCTAGATAGCACATGGAGTCCAACAAGCACAGCCCATGTGATAGCTGAAGACAAAGGCATGAGGAGGGTAAGCCAACTACCCGGGATCACAAGGATGAGAGGCGGTCAAGCAGGGATTAGAAGCCTCTCTCCATTTGTCCCTGCCTCTTCATGTCTGTGCCCAGGCTGGCTCCACGAGCGGATGCCACTGGCTGCATTTCATCGAAGACTATGCTCTTGTCAGCTGAGTTTCCCTGCAGTGCCTGCTCACACCTCTTGCTGGGAGAGATGACTGGGCTTGGAGCAGGGAGCCACTCCAGCAATTTCCGTTCTGCCTTGCCCCCACCCCATCACCCCAGGGTTGGTCTAAACCTCTGGCAGGGGCTGCAGGCAGGCTCCAGGCGCCAGTGGTCCTGGGAGGGAATAGGAGGTTTTGAGTGTCTCCAGCCAGGTTGGGAATTTCAGAGGGTAGCCGCAGGCATGTGTGGGACTGAGTATTTCTGTGGTGGCTCATCTCTCCCTCCAAATGGACTGTTGCTATCATCTTACTTGAAAAAACCCATTTATACACATTCCAGCCAACTTCCAGCTCACTACACAGTACAAAAAAGAGCACAGAGAATGTGGTTTTTGATCTTAGCCTTGACCTCGAGTTCTATACTCAGATGAAATTGTAATGAGTTGTTTGCCTCTCCTATGAAATAGTGAGGAGATACCTCTTATCTCAAAGACACTGAACATGACTTAGTAATGTGAGCACAGACCTTGGAGTTAGAAAAACCTGAGTTTCAATTCTGGCCAGGCTGTTTATTAGCCATGTGCCTTTGAATCTGTCTGAGACTCGGTTTCCTCATCTATAAATAGGATAATCTCACCTCCCACAGAGTTCTGTGTGAGTCCTAAGTGGTATAATGTGTATAAAAATCTTAGGACATAATATGCTCTCAAGAAATGTGAAATAACAGATGGTTTAACTCTATCCCTTTTTGGGACAGTAGAAGGATCTGGAGTCCTAAGTCCTGGGTTCAGGTCCAGGCTCTACCCCTTCTTAGTTCTGTCCCTTTGGGAGGCTCTCCTTCCTCTTCCCTCTCAGACTCACTCATCCATGCTTGTCATTCACCACATCTCATGGGGTCAGACCATCCACTCCCATGGATGCAACGACAATTTTTATGCTGTTGAGTCCCAAACCATTCTCCCAAACTCAGGCCTTGCTGTTGAGTTCCATATTGGACACCTGACCTGGATGTCTAATCAATGTGTCCAAAACAGAACTCTCTATCCTTCTTCCCAGGGCTCCTCTTGTGCTGGGGTCCCTGTCTTCCCATCTACTCAACCACTAGGATACCATTCTTTTTTTTTTTTTTTTTTTAAGATTTTTAATTTATTTATTTGACAGACAGAGATCACAAGTAGGCAGAGAGGCAGGCAGAGAGGGGGGTGGGGGAAGCAGGCTCCCTGCTGAGCAGAGAGCGATCCCATGACCCTGGGATCATGACCTGAGCTGAAGGCAGAGGCTTTACCCTGTGGAGCCACCCAGGCACCCCTAGAATACCATTTTTTTTTTAAATGTTTATTTATTTATTTTTTTTATAGAGAGAGAGAAAATGCGAGCTCAGGCAGACAGAGTGGTAGACAGAGGCAGAGGGAGAAGCAGGCTCCCTGCCGAGCAAGGAGCCCGATGTGGGACTCGATCCCAGGACCTGGGATCATGACCTGAGCCGAAGGCAGCCACTTAACCAGCTGAGCCACCCAGGCGTCCCTAGAATACCATTCTTAACCTTAAGATGCAGCCCTCTTTCTCCTCTGCCCCACATTAGGCCTTACATGCTGTCGACTTTATTTTTTAAACAGCTTGTTTCTCCCCATTGCTATATTACTCTAGTCCTTTATCATCTCTTGCTTGGATTAGTGCAGTAGTAATTAAGCTGATTTCTCTGTCTCAAATACTGCCCTTCTCCTGCACCCCCAAAAACCCTGCTCAGAGAATCCAACTTCCTTACCGCCAATACAATGATCCTTCTAACAAACAAACTTAATTATAATTGTATCACTCCCTTACATGCTTTAGGAGTTCCCCGTGGCATATGAGACCTTTCTAACCTGGCTTTTATCTATATGTTTTGCCTTATCACACATGGTACCACTTCCTCACAGTCCCGTCATTTTTACTCCAACCAACCCATCACAGCCTAGAAATTCCCCCAACTGTGCCATTTTCTTTCTCATCTCTATGTCTTGATAAATGCTCCTCTTTCTGTCTAAAAGGCATTCCTTCTGACCTTCCCCTGACTAACTCTTCCATGTCCTTTTATAGGATTTAGCTCAATATTATCTGCTCTGGGATTCTCTAAACCCTGACTGGCTGAGTTCTTTCTTCTTACACCTTCCTTTACCCTCTGTACTTCTATACGGTAGGCTGTCACAACATATGTTATATGTGTTCATATATATACCTGTATCTATAAATTGCACGTAATATGTATTTAGGATGTAAGATGTATATAAAATGCTTTATAAACTAAATCACCCACTGCAGCATACGGCTGAAATTATCAACAATGTCACCAATATTCGGAGCAACAATACCACAGGACACATGTTCAATCACCCGTAAGTAGCACATAGTTAATAAAACTCAGGCTTGCCAAATTTTCTTGTTCTCTGTACGGAGGTTTCTGAAAGGTTAAGAGTCCTCCAGTAGAGAGTATGCCCTTTCTAGAAATCCAATCCCCTTATTACAGTTTGAGCAAAACAGGAACACATGAAACCTGTCCACAGGTATCTCCTGGGGCCGAGCAGTTCAAGCAGGCAGGGAGGGAGGGCACTGAACGGGTTTGTCACCCAACCAAATAGTCCCCAAATTTGGGATGGAGGGAGGCAGCCAAATGCTGCTTGCAATGTCCTCCGTTATTTGCCAACTATTTTGGACTCCCTAAACCCCCAATTCCTCATTCTTCATCATTCTGAAATCCGTATGTGATCACAATAGAAACTTAATCCATATGCTTCTC
Organism: Taxidea taxus jeffersonii; assembly: GCA_003697995.1. Lineage (NCBI taxonomy): Eukaryota > Metazoa > Chordata > Mammalia > Carnivora > Mustelidae > Taxidea > Taxidea taxus. Next base: position 8,453 of record ML100890.1, on the reverse strand, counting down.
ATTCACATACACTTAAAACACACCCAAAGTTGCTTTGCAAGAGACAGAGGAGCCAAGAAAACTTTGAGGGCTGCCTAAGATCTCCCCCAATTTTCTCTCCCTTGCAGATACGAAGCCACCCTTGGCCTCCTCTCTTCAGATGCCTGACCGGCTCCAGTGAGCTCAGACTGGCTTGAAAACTCCAAGAGCTGTGGGACCCCAAAGATGTAAAAATCATAGCTTGCATCTTTTTCATAGCCTAAACATCTGTGGTGGGTAAACAGTTCCTGGTCTCTTCTGTGGATCCCATGAGTCAGGGGAGGATGGGCTGGTCGCATGGGTGAGGGAAGGGGAGGCAGTGAGTGAGAGGAGAGAGGGTGCCCTTTCTGTGTGCTGGTCACTAGATGGACTCTTAGCTCTGTTTCAATGTCACATAGTGACCTGGACTCTTGGTGTCAGAACCGTGTCTTCTATTTCTGCCACAACCCCAGGAATGAGCAGAGGACTAATTGAGTGCTTCTCAAATATGACCCAACCAATGTCCTCCTTTGATTCTAAGCCAGCTGTTAGGAAACCAGCTATCCCTTACAGACTTTAGTTAAAAAGATGCCTGGGGCAGCCTTACAGACAAGGCTGATAAGCAGGTGCAGGCAAGGATGACACAGCCTTTTCCCTGTAATAAGCGCATGGCACCCAACCCACAGTACCTCTCCCAGAGAGCCCCTGATTTCTGACCGCTGAATTGCGGACACTTTCTCTTCCTGCTTGGCTCCTGACTGGCTTCTGAGCTTCCCTTGTTACAACTTTTTGCTTTGATACCAGTGTCTAGTCTCAGATGTTGTCTCATAAATCTGACCACAGATTTAGAGACTGGTCTGACTCTCCATGTTCAGTCCTAAGTTGCTGTATGTCATTGGCCCTCGGGGTGTTCATCTGAAAAATGGGGCAGATAGGACCTCTTATATAGACTTGTAAAGATTAAATGTGGCATCGTCTATTATAGGCCTTGGTACAGTGCCTGGTACATTCAGTGACCCAGGGAAATGGAGCCTGTCCTAATATCATCACCCTTATACTGGCCAAGCTGCACTTTTTGTTTATGGAGCAGATTACAGGGAGGCATTTAATTTTCAAAAGTAAGATCTGACACCATCTTGACTAGAATTCCAAAGTAGGGTACACGGTTTGTATTGGCTCTGGAGAAGAGCGAGATAGGAATCAACAGAACCATTCAGATGAATTAATTTCTATTTGGAAGATCTATGAGTGGGAACAAATACAACTGAGACATACCCTGTCAACAGAGTACGGAATAAAGGCAAAAAGAACCTTGGCTGAATTCTATTGGGGCCTCATTTGAAATAAGTCAGAATTGCTGGGCATACTCCTCAATCACTGCCTTTTAGGAGCGCTCTCCAAAAGAACCTCCTCCTCTCTTCTCAGGTTTAGCTCGGGGAGTGTGGGACATGTCCATACAAGTCTGGACCTGAAGGATCCTGATCTTCAGAACTCTCTCTGCACTTGTGGCCTAAAACATGATGAGAAGGCTAAAGGGGCCAGGCAAAGAGAACTAAAAACTCTGCATACACACATGCATCGTTCCCCGGCTGAAGGACTGCAAAAGTACCGGAAGCTGACCAGTGTTTATCGAGTAGTAACTAGGGTGAAGGACTTCATCCCTCCCACCTTCTCTATGACAAAGCAGGCTGCAAGAGCATTAAGAAATCATGATGGTTAGATGGGAGGAGGTCAGGAGAAAGATGGAGAGAGAGGGTGGAAAGCCCATGTACTTTGGTTACCTAAGAGGTCACCAGAGATAGCACATAAGGGGTACATGGGCCAGAATGTCCATGTCAGACAACGAGCCGAGCCCCCTTCCTGCTGTCGCTGGGCCAGGTCTCAGAATCCATCCTGGATTCGCAGAGCACCTGGATGGCGCTTCTGTAGTCCCCACACGGGCACTGTTACCTCCATTTCCCCCTCCTGAGATGCTGAGCAAGCCCATGTCCCCCAGTTTCAATGGGAACTGAGCTTCAGAGACATTAAGGAGCGCTGCCAGGCTCACCAAGAGGGCAGAATCAGCTCTTAGACACATATCTGACTCAAGAGTCCACAGGCTTCCTGAGACTTTTTTTTTTTTTTTAAGAGAAAAAAAGCTATAAACAGGAGAGGCAAGGACAGAGCAGACAGCACCATCTTCAACATCTAGTCTGGGGCCAGCCCAGTGCCCCTTGTACCCTGAGTGGAAGATGTCCCCTGAAAAGTCAATGGACATGATGGGATCTTCCTTTGTCAAGAAGGAGAGAGAGAGAAGGAAAAAAAAAAAAAAATCACACATTCCAGGGGTATCTTTTCCCTCTTCTCCATATTCAACAGCAGTTCTTTGAGAATGCTAAGTGACTCTCACGTTAAAGAGAAAAAAAAAAAAAAAAGGAGAGATTTAAACATTGCTTCCCTATTTGAATGGGCCCCTATGAAAAAGAAACAGTCCACAGAGGTAAGGAGAGCAAAGGAAGAGAGGGCACTGAGAGGGAAAGCGGATCCTGGAGGGTTTGCCCTCAGCCTATACTCTATAAAAGACCATGCTAATAAGTAAGATATGTAAACACTGCCTAACAATCAGAAACAAATGAAAGAGGGCCTGAGAGGAACAGTGTTTGGCTGTGGCCCAGGGCCAGGAGGCAGCTTTTGTTATGAATAGATCATCTGCCTGTGAAACAGACCTGATTTTAACCCTTGGCAGAGGCGACCCAGTGTGTAAGAATGTATTGGGCCCATCTGGACTTCCTTAGAGAGAAGGGGAAGAAAAAGGGGTCACAGGGAAGAAAAAGGGGGGAAAAAACAGCTATCTGTGAAATGCTATGACATGATGTAGGGCAGGATTATGGTTCTGTGAGCATGTTTTAAACAGTTTCTGTGTTATTAATCAGTAACACATGGAGCTCACAAAATAACAAATGACAATTATAATGGCTTTTTTTTTTAAGGCATTACAGGTGAATGGATGGGAGGGATGTGGAAGGGAGGGAAGGCAGCTAACATAGGCCAAGCACCTACTAAGTGCTGTTTTATACACATCCTCATGCATAATCTCCATGATAATCCAGCCATTTCCTTCGGTTTAGAGATGAAGAAACGGTGACTCACCAAAATTCAAAGACACGTTTATGGTCATATAAGTGCCAAGTGGCAGAAGTGATCTGAGTCAGTCCGATTCCGAAGGCCATGCTCTTATTATACCTGGCTACTTGAAGAACCATAGACGTCAGATAAAAGGAAGTGGCCAGTGGAACCAGCCCTTCCCCTTCCCGGACATTTGAGCTGTTGCTGTGGGTTGACAGAGAAGGCTCAGGGCAGTGCCTAAAGGTAACTCTGAACGAGCAAAACAAACCTGGTTGCTGGAGATCCATGTGTTTCCTCTTGCCTTCCTCTCTCTCTCCACTCATCATGCAGCCACCAGAGACAAGATTAAATGAAACTGGCTACCAATGCCAGCCTGGCTTCCAGGATGTGCGAATTCCGGCAGAACTCTCTGTGTGCTGATACCCAGTGTACGTGGTGTAGACTGATTTACCACTGGCCTTGCAATTTGAGAATCTGGCTTTCACCTGAGGGACGGATGCCAGAGTGAGGAGTAAGACCTATTTTCCACTTCGCTGGCCTGTGCTCTTAGGGTGGTGACTGAACACTGAGCCTCGGGGAGGAAACATCCTTGCATACCTGCCTCTGGGGGATACAGAGAAGGTGTGGGGGGTTGGAGGGTCAGTGAGGCCTGGGGGCCAGTGACATTATTTCCTCTGGAGTGACTAGTGCCATGGAGAGAGAGGGTTGTAGTTCAGCCTGGTCAGGAGTCACAGCTCCACAAATCCAACCCTGAGACCCTGAGAGATGCCAGTTTCCTCCAGTGTAAAAGGCACACGAGAACATTCACCTTCCGAGATGTTCGGAAAGAACAGAGCCAACGCAGAGAAAGCCCGGACATGCCGCCTGTCCGCAGTAAATAATCAATAAGTAAGAGCTGATTATTTAACTCTCTGTACTCTCCTTTTTTAAAGCCAGGAAATGTTTAATCTCTATTTTTCTGAGTTCAGAGTGCAGACTGGTCTTGTTAGTCTGGGTAAGGTGCAAACGACAACAGTGCCCGTAAAGGGTGGGAAGAGCCAGAGATGCAGATCTGGGTCTCATTTTTCATGCCAGACCAAGAGGATTGTTTGGATCTCAGTTTGGGTTCCTAGTGGGTTCATGGTGAAAAAAGTCATCTAATGTTTACACTTGAGGCATTTCTGTTCATTGAAACTCTGTACTCATCTGTCAAGAGTTTACATAATGGGGCGGGCGGGGCTATTAGCTGAGATCATGTAGGCCAAGCTCCTGGTGTGGTTTCCCCACAAACAGTAGGTGCCTAATGTGGGTAAAGGGGGAGGTGCTCATGAAGCATCTGCTGAGAATCAAGATTCTCCGGAATAGAGACCCTTCATGCATTTCTTCAGCAAACATTTAACGGACCACCTACAATGGGGGTCAGGTTCTGGGGAAACAGATGGAAAGATACTGTCCTCGTCCTAGTTTTCAATGTAGTTAGGATGTGTGACAGTTACTCTACAAATGAAAAGACACCCTGTTAAGCACCTCAGAAAAGGTCCGAGTTTGTAGTACAACAGTGGCTTGAAGAGAGTGCAATGGTTTGGCCAGAATGTAGCATTTACAGTAATAATTATAAAAATCTCACAAATGTCAAGTTGCCATATACTGTGAGCAAATCTATGTTAGTGGCTTTCCGAGCACTCTCTCATTTAATAGTTAGTACAGGCCCGTGAAGACAGGTATTGGTATCCCCATTTCACAGGCGCAGGAACTGAGGCTTACAGGGGTCATATAACTTGTTTGAGATAAGGTTTCCATTGGGCAGGAGATTAAAAAAAAAAAAAATCAAGCCTATGAGTGGGAGGACGGGCAGAGGACGGATCACGAAGGTTCTTTCATGACAGGCTGAGTAGTTGGAACCCTTCTCTTGAAGGCAATGGGGAAATAATCCCAATTTGTGTTTTGGTTACTTTGTAGCTAGAAGTCTACACACCCACCACCGTCCCCTGTCAAGCACGTATTCAGGATTACCAGAGGCTGGATTTGCACAGTGGTTCATTTTACTTTGTTCTGATTCACAACTGAACACGTAATGAATGATAATCACCCGTTATGTTGCCCAAAACTTTGTGGTCACAGGCTACGTAAGTGTTTCACACAGAGCTGGGCCTTCCCTGGCACTCCGGAGCCTCCGAGCTCCAGATCAGCTTCGTGGTGTGGACGTCTGTGTGGTTTCTTCTGTTTTGCTAAGTCAACAGTTCCCAGCAGGGGAAAAGAGGCTTTGCCTCAAAATCTGTTTCTCTAAAAGTCCTTCAGTCCCTCACCTCATTCTATCCATCTCTTCTTTCCCAATTCACCCTCCCCACAGCCTTCAACTCTCCATACTTTAAAGGGCCCCAAACTGCTACCTTGACCTTGGACTTTTAAACCACCTGATCTGCCGATACATAAATGGTGATCCCTGGACATTGCAAAGGGGCAGGGGGCAACTGTCAGCCACTTCAGACGTGCTTCTGCCCTGATTCAGTTAACATCTGGCCCAAGACTCTCGCTTCATCCCTCTTCCATGACATGCCTGGTCCAGAGGATTAGCATTTTTGAATTTAGTCTTCCAAATCCTGACAGTGCCTGATGACTTTGTCTTAAATGCACTCCACTAGCTCTCTCTACTCTGAAATTCTTGATGAGAATCATCACCCAGAGTTGGACTCAGATGGCGGAACCAGCCTAGTACCAACACCCTAAAGAGGGGTTCTTGGTAAAAAGACAAATGTTGCACAGGGATACATCCTGTAGTCGGTTACCACTATGAAAAGGACACGGACGCATTTTATTTCCCTTAGTGACAGTAGAGAACAGACACTATGAGATCATCAGTATTAGGTGAGAGGCTCTCCTGCATATGCCACGCCAGACCTTTCTACAGAAGTTCTTGGTGCAACTCAACAAAAGCACTCAAATGTTACAGATACCAGTATATAGCTGCGGCATTAAGAAATGGTGGGGTTCCTTTGGCTCCTCCATACTGGAAGAGTCTTCAGGAACAGCTTTGAGATATCAAGAAGATGAGCCTTCACCACCACCACATCTCCAAAGCTTGTCACCCTTTCACAGCGGAATCCTGCCAAGTGGTTGTCTCATTCAAAATTTACCAAAAGCCACCTTTGTTCCAGGGATTGTACTAGACACAAGTGCTATAGAAGTGAAAGAGCCACAACACCTGCCCGCAAGGAATTCACAGCCACACAAACAAGGAGACAGAAACCCAGGTAATGAACACCAAACAGCGAGGAGTGTGCTCTGTGCCAGAGCTATGTGCCATGGGAATGCACAGAAGACTCCCCCTCATATCCTGAAAACTTCCAGGACGAGGTGATGCCCAAGCTCAGATCTGAAGGCTAAGTGGAAATGAGACAGGAGAAGGAGTAAAGGGAAGGGCACTGCAGGCAGAGGGAAAGGAAGCAAAGGGAGAAGCAACAGAGAGCATAGCAGAGGGGGGCCGGAGGACGAAGAACGTGAGGAGTAATTCCATGGGGAGCTGGCCGGTCATCACGTGCCATGCTGTGCAGATGGTCATTAGAATGCTAAGGGTTAGGGGCAACAAAAAGGAGAAGGATAAGTTTTGAACTAGGAGGAGCAATTTTGGCTAAGATCTTTTTTCTCTCTGGGACTCCACTGTGTCGTAAGGGAGAGTACTGAGTTAGACGATATTTACACGTTCCTTCTGTTCATCAAATGGATGATTAAAGTTGCGGGAATATTTTTCATGTCGTTACAGAGCTGGTAGCTAACATTATTGAGAGGTGCCTGAAAAATGTGTTAAGCTCTAATGAAAGAGACAGAACACTGAATATGGCTTCAAGTGACTTGAAATTAAAGCTAGGTCTGCCACTCATTATGTGATGTTATAAATCCCTCACCCGTTCATCTATAACAGAGTGATAGCTATGCTTGGTTGGGAAACTGTAAGGAATAGAGAAGACCAAATATGTTAAAATATCTGGCATATAAGCAGTTACTCAACAAATGTCCACTGACTCTACTGCCTGGACTAGACAGTCTGTGGTTCAGTATATTCTTGTAACTCGTACTGTCTGTTCGCTACATGGAAGACCTTGGATACACAGAGATGCATGAGCCACAGTGGCAGCCCAAGGTCTAGTGGCAGGGACACACATTCAGTACCTTTGTATAAAATAAAATGAGTGTAACAGACATATAAATAAGGTGCTACAGTAATACAAAGGAAGGTGAGACTGTTTTGCCTGGGGTCGTGGGAGGAAGCTAGGCCAAGCTTTAGAGAAGAGGTGGTGTTTATGCTGGTGACCAGCCGTTCATAAATAAGGTGCCCAGGCTACCATTTAATACATGTCACTCAGCATGAGTTGTGAGGTCATTTCATCTCTCGGCCCAATTTTGTCCAATGAAGCATTTTTCGCCTGGGGATTCTAATGAAATTCTTCCTCATGCAAATGGTCTCAGAAAAAAAAGTAAGGAATATGTTAAAAGGAGGAAAGGGAAAAAAAAAGCATTAACTCATCTGTAAATTTTTAACTTTTCCAAGTTCTGTCATGAAATATTACCATGTTCTTGGCCAACAACCTAATGGGATCTTAGTAGGCAGGCACAGAGCTGAGGTGACCAATCGGCCTCATCCCGCTAACCCTTTCTGGGAAGATCTCAAATGACCTCCTGTGACCCACAGCCCCAAGTCATTGCCCCAGTTCACCTAAGCCATTATTGACCGCCACCACTCAGCATTTGCTTATAACTGATCAGAGGCATTTCAGCATTTAAATAGGCCAAGTGAGAGGAAGAATTCTCACTCCCCACAGTCATGGGGAAGGATGCTCAGTGGAAGAGGTGGGCTTTTTTCCTTAACATTGAACAAAAGAAGCTTAAGAAAATGACGGATGTGTCACGTGCCCTTGAACATTTGCAAGATGATGATGAGGAGGAGGAGGATGAAGGCGGCGGAGGAGGTGAAAATCAGCAGGAGAAAGAAAAGGAGTATGGAAAATACATGTGGCAGGGCGGTGGAACTGAAAATCCTAGATTTAGGATGCATTCTGTTGCACAGAGTTCAAAGACAGCCACGTTCCAGTTCTACAACTTGGGAAGGACCTGCGGTTGCTGAGTTAGTCATTTGTAAACCTAAAAATCAAGAACATGTAGGTACTGAGAGGCAGTACCATGTAGCGGTTAAGAGCATGAACTTGATTAAAGTGAAATAGAATTGAGAGCTAGGAGTCCTGGGGATAGAGATTAAATCTGCCTAGGGCAGTGGCACAGAGGAGGGGGATATGGAAATGCAGCCTCAAAGGATGCCCAGAATCTTAGCAGGCTTAACTGGGGCTCAGTTGTAAGGAAAAGGGGTAAAAGGAAGCTTT
>ML100889.1:0-12279 GCA_003697995.1 Taxidea taxus jeffersonii | reverse complement strand
TAAAAAAGTAAAAGGAACAGGTAAAATTCACTTTAGTGATCTACTTTAGTAACTAAATACATGTATAGTATTATCATTTCAATAGGTAATCAAAACAAAAAATGATCAGTGAGTGATCTCACATGTCTTTCCTGGTGGTAAATGCTGGAAATCTCGCATGTATTTTCCACAGCACACTGCATTTGAGCTCCCTCTTTTCTAGTGCTCCAGAGCCAGTGTGGCCTGTGACCATCCTGGTCCCAGCTGCAGACTGCAGCACAGATTGCCTGCTTTCCGTAAAATCAGGCTCTGTGGGAGAAAAAAACACAGCGAGCGAGGCAGGAAAGCTGGCTGTCCTCTGCATTCAGTAGCTGTGTGACCTTGGGCAAGTCACCCTGGGATGAATATACCAGACAGTCCCTGTGGTCCCACAACATCTTCCACTGCCCTCATAGGGTCACTGGTGATCTTCCTGGCAGACTGTGAGCCTCTCGGATGGGGATCCTGTTAAGTGTGTGTGTGTGCGTGTGTGTGTGTGTGTGTGTGTGTGTGTGTGTGTTGAGGGGCAGTGTGGAGCAAGCTGCCTGGACTCTGGAGAAGGTGACCATGAAATGATCAGAGCTGGTGAGTCCCAGGGGAAGTGGTGGGTTGAGGCACATCAGCCCCCACCCCCAAGAGAAACAGACTTCATTTAAAACATTCAAGAACACTCCAGGAGCATTAAAGGACATGACAAAGCAAAAGGTAGTCCCAGCCACCCTTTGGGAGTCGACAGAAAGGCGGGTGCTGTGTGTGGGGAGAAAGCAAGTCTGTCTACAGTGTGGTGGGTGGCTTTTCTGACATTTCCTGTTTCTCCTCCATGGTTGGTGAAGTTGTGGGTACGTGGACTAGGCCCATGGGGGAGAGAGTCATAACTAAAATACTATGATTTGCTGAGGATCGGCCCTCAGGTGTGCCTGGGACAATACCTGCTGGAAGATGAGGCCAGGGACAGCGGGGCATTAGCAAGCAGCGTGGGGTAGAAGCCAATAGAGCTGAGTTCTGATGCCTACTGGCTCTCCCCCCACTGACAGCTCCCTCTCTCATCTGCACCAGCTTCCTGCTTGCAGAATGAAAGGGTGGGCCAAGAAGACACCGGGCTGGACTCATTCTCCTTAGGGCCCCAGCGCCCCGGCTTCAGAACCCTCGCACCATCCCACTGGCTCTAGAGTGCCTCTTCTCCGGGCACAAAGAACGAGACAGGAGCTGTGTCTTTAGCAGCAGTTCCTCCAAGCGCATGGATCTACGTTTGTTTGGGATGGTTTTATAGGGTGAAGAAAATTATGGGGAACTCTCATGGGTATGCCAGAAAGTGAGCCTGATGGAGAGACTCCCACTACAGCTCATGTCGAGGCACTAATGGCACAGCCACCAACTGACAAAGTGCCCCAATAATTGTCACTTGGCTTGTAGGAGGGAAGGCAGGCATCCTTGTGGTGAGGTGTGGTGAGCATGTGGTGAGGTCCAGAGTTCCATCCTGGAGAAGGAATCAGCTCTGTCACAGTGAGCATCAGGGTCGGCTGCATGGATGTGGGATCACAGGGGTTAATACTCTGTGGTCATCTTAAATTCTTAATAATTTAAGGTTTGAGTTTGCATGTCACAAATGCAGTCTGATGGGACAGTGCAGCATGTGCTGTGGCTTGCTTGACTCTGTGCCGTCTTCCCTCTGATGCCCCCTGAATGGGTCCCCAGACGCCGGCTCTCCTACCCTTGGTGCTCCCCCTCCGACCAGCGGCCACGATCATCTTCCTGCCCAGTGCAGACCTGAGCTTGGGTACTGAGAGGGTCAAGGTTGGCCTTTAGTAAGGTAAGAGCCAGGGACCCAGTGTGGGTGAGCCTCCTGCTCTCCCTGGATCCAAATACTGAGCCTGCATTGGTTGGGAGGTTGCAACTGCTTGGGGGGTTGCTATGGGCTGGGGCAGGGTCCCTCACTGTGGTGGCTGGCAGAAGTCAGGGGGACCCTGCCGAGCCCTAGGGTAAGGTCTCCAGGAACACGTGAGTGTCTGCACTCACCCAACAGATACCCTGTGTCCAAGGGGGCGATGTTAACTAGCCAATTAGAAATGCCACGGCAGACAGGTAGTGAGAGAGAGAGAGAAGGAGGAAGAAGGGCAGTGTTACCTTCTAGTATCTTTACCAGCACTGCCTGCTGCTGCTGACCCAGGAGACCTGCATCTTCACCTTGCCCCGGGCCTGCCAATTATAGAGCTGGTCTCAGGGAGCACCTGCCTTGGGACCTGAACCAACAAGGAAAGAAGTCACTAGGTCGAAATTTTTTCCCTTCCTTTCTCTTGGTGCACAGAATTGGGCTGACAACACTTCTAAGTTCAAGGCAAACTTAGATCCATAGAAGGTTCCTCTTTTGCTTTTTTGGTTTAATTTTCTCCCTTTAGCCCCCTGTCCAGCCCCTCCCACCTGTACGTTGCATTCACTTTTGTGAGGTTCATAGAGGTCCTTCCTGTCCATCCTCTAGACGTTAATTTATGCATATTTATGTTTATAAAAATACACTTTGTTGCTTCGTGGTATGTTTGTTTCAAATTATATCGAAATGGCATCGAGTTGTTTCTAAATTTCTTCCTTTTCCTTACTTTTGCGCTTACCATGATACTTTTGAGGCCTAATGATTGGCTCTCTGCAGACAGAGTTTACGCCTAGTTTATGCTGCAGGGAGTCTCCCCATGGAAACCAAATCATATCTTATTTTCCCTGCTAGGGATGGATGCCTAGGTCTCACCCCACAGGAGACAAAGCCACACCATGACGAATATCCCCAGACATGTTTCCTTCTGCATAAACGTGAAAATTTTTCTTGGTATACATGTAATATATACACATGAGAAAAAATGGATAGTATGGTATTTCTTTCCCAAATGTCACTAAACATAGCCTGGCTGCCTTCCAAATAGCCACACTGTTCCCGCCTCCAACCCGCAACGCCCGAGCACTCTGGCCCCGCCCACAACCTCAGCGCCAATGGCTATCACGCAACTTTTGCCTTCTGGCCAATCAGAGTGGGTCATTTTATTTCTCTGTAAGCTTCATTTGTATTTCTCTGATTAGCGCTGGCGAGGCTGAGAGTGTCTCCATATACTCATCAGACTTGGAATCCCCCTTCCGTGACGTGCCTACCCATTCACATACACTGACTGCTTTTCTATTTTATCTATCCTCCTTCCCTGGATAATTTGCAAGAGCTCTTCACATATTCTAAATACTAACATTTATTGGTTATAGAAAATGGATACAGTTTATCCCAAGTATTTTCACCCATTTGATAACTTGGTTTCGGATGCTAGTTATTGAATGGAAATCTTGACTTTTGAATTAGTGAAGTCAATCAGATTGTTCTCTTCTGGTGTATCCTTTCTGTACTCTGCTTAATAAAGCCTTTCCCAATCAAGGTTACAAACCTAATCTAGCATATGGATAGAACAAGTGGGAGCAAGCATCAAGGAACCAATTGAGAGAGAGTCTAGGAGCTGGAAAATCCACCAGCCTGAACATGGGAGAGCTGATTCCAGAAACAGCCTGGAATCTGGCAATCAGAGTCCTGCATGCCATTCCTATACACGGTATGAATTCCTGGGTGGAGATGACTCTTCATCCTCAGCCGCATTTGTAACTAGTTCTTTGACCCTTTGGTGCTGTTCTTTGATGGAATTGGCACTGGACGTGAGGCCAAGGAGAAATCCTGGGCCTGTCCACCCCCGCTGCACGCACACACACGAGCACACAGGCAAAAGGATGCCCACTAGCTATGATCCCTTGAGGGCTGCTCAGTCCCTGGCAGAGGCTGGAATGTCACTGCCTGTTCTTCATCCTTCTGACTTTTGAGGACAGCAACCACTGGGATCAGCAGATCTGCAATGACACAGCCATGAATTTCAGTCACGCTCATTTCAGCACCACGAAAGGAGGCCCAGCCAGGAATTACTGCATTATTGATGGTGACAGTGACAACAGAGTTCTTCTCCTCCTGGCGTTGCGCCTGTCCCCTTTGAGTAGGCAAGTGTGGAAGCTGTCAGCAAAGACAACCAAACTAAGGCAACCTCTGAATATCCCAGCTGGGGGGCCATGTACTTCCCATGGCTTTTCTGAACTGGACACTCACTTCCTTACACCTTCCCTCCTTTAAAGACACTGAGACAGCTTGAGGCTAAGTAGCTAGTCCCTGGTTACACAACTCATGAGAGCTGGAATCCAGGATTGGACTCCAGGCTGTTCACCACTGGATGCCCTATGGAGGGTCCTCTTGGACAAGCCCTGTGTGGAAAGGAGCCCAGAGGGGAATGTATACAACTTTCTAGAATTCAAGTGTGCCCCTGGCAGTGGTACCAGAACAAGGGGACTCTCGGGATAAATTTTGGCATTTGTTACCCAGAAATGGGCGTGCCATAATCACAAACATGAACTAGACTCCTCCTTTGTGTCAGGTAATGGGCTAATTGTAAGGGATAGAAAATGTGTCTGAGTGGGGAGCAGGAGCTTATGAAGTGTTTGTTGAGGAATGAATGATTAAGAGAGTAACTGAATACATGAAAAACAAATATCTCTTGCAGGTAGGTTGGACAGGTGAGTGAGGCCATTGCAGGGCACCTGCCAGGGGAAAGGCACCAAGGTCATGCCCAGATGCTGTGGCTGTGATGTGTAGAGAGGGATGGGGCAGGAGAGTTCACGTGCAAAGTCATTCCCAAGCATGATTTCAAAGGATGGGAGGTCACTGGGTGGAGAAGATGAGGGGGCATCTGGTGATGCATGAGGTGTCTGGTGTGGTGGGTTTGGGAAGCCAGTGGGCCTGTGAGGAGGGAGTGGGCACAGAGTGGTGTCTGTGCTGCTGGAGAGGTCAGGTGAAGGGGGCGAGGCTTCTGGGACACAAGGTAGCATTTCAACCAGGGGCTCGGCAGGGGAAGAAGAATGTTTCACGATACCTGGCTCCCTGCAGCGTGTTGTGAGGTCAAGGGCGAGGGCCAAGCTCAGAGGCCACTTGGATTAGGGGTGGTGAGGGCCTGGGAGAAAGGGTGGAACCTGGAGGTATTGAGGATATGAGAAATACCACCACCAACACAGAGTATCTTGGCGATGGACTCCATGTAGCCAGGGAGGAGGAGCTGTGACCCAGGCCGGCCCCCGATCCCTGGCCTGGGTCTGGGGTGGATGGTCATTACCCGCAGAGATGGAGACCAGGACGAAGGGCACCAGCTGTTTGGGAAGGTGGGAGAGGATGGTGTTGGGTCTGCTACTTAGCCTGACTCCGACTCTTCAACAAGGGGCTCTGAAGTAGCTTGGGTAGTCCCCTCCTCTCCTGTGCTCCACCTGCTCTCAGGGAAAGCTGACCCCAGGCCCATGTTTTAGGGGTGCTTTGAAAGGCTTCCCTCAATCCCTGCCTGCTGTGATTGGCTCAGAGATGAGGGTGTGGCCCAAGCTGCCAACCAGAGTGACCTTTGGGGTCTCCCTTGGTATTCTTGGGGCAGAGATTTCTCTCTCTCCCTCTCTCTCCCCATCTCCCCTCTCTCTCCGTGGAAGTGAAGAAGCAAGCAGGCCACCCAGGGAGGCTGGAGCAGCCCCCATGGGAGCAGGAACATGGAAGACCCGGGGTCTTGGGATCATCTCTGTGCCACCAGATGAACCCCACTCGGAAGCCTGTTTGACCTTGATTCTCTGTTCTGCAAGCCCAAAATTCCCCTAGGGATCAAGTCTGTTTGAATTGGGTTTCTGTTAATTACACCTGAAATTAACACTAATTGACACAGAAGAACAGACTTCTGGTTTGGGAATCTCAGGCTCCAAGAGGGAATTGAAACAGAGCTGGGGTGATCTAAGCCAAGGTTCTGCTACAGGTAAGAGAAACCACACTCTCTCTGGAAGGCTGAAGGTAGTTTGTGTAAGTGACTCCCAAAGCATGGCAGACTGTAACAGCTGGCTCAAGGCGGTGACCCCAGAAGGACTGGCCACAGGAGAGGTGCAGGGAAGGGTGGGGAGCAGTGGTCAGAGAAGCAGCACAGCCCAGGGTCTTGGAGAAGGTCTGGAAATACAAGAAGTTTCCAAACTGCTCTGTGCCAGTGGCTGGCGTGTAGGAAATCTGTAATAAAAGGTGACTATCGTTATTAAAAATAAATGTCCCAGGGCACCTTGTGGGCTGAGTCAGTAGAGCGAGTGACTTTTGATTCTGGAGTCGTGAGTTTAAGCCCCATGGAGGGTGTAGAGATTACTTAAAAAAATAAAAACTTAAGGAAATGTCTATTTGTTTGGGGATCTGGTAGGCCACTGGTGGCCACCGAGGCTGTCGGGGTCGGGGGCAGCGGTGGCAATGGAAATAAGTACTTGGTATCCCAGGTGGGCATACAGACAGCTGTATAGACAGTGGGGGCAGCCTCCCATGAAATTAAAGATATAAACAGATTTTAAAAGGAAAGAAAGAAGACAGTAGTTAGCAAGAGTTTCTCAAGATGCAAGAAGGCAAGCAACGGGTCCAGGTGGCCTTGGAGAGGAAGGTCTGAGAGGTGGGGGTGCAGGGGGAAGGCAAGAGCCTGGGGGCAGTGCTGGCCTTTTTGGGGAGAGGACCCACTCATCTTTGGAAAAGGGACAAGAGAGAGTCAAAAGAGCAAGGTGAGCAGCGGAGACTGACAGACAGAGGGAGGGAAGCAAAGATGTAGGGGTGCATCCGAGCGTAGGATTTCAAGGGCAGAGGGTGTGAAGGAAGACAAGATCCGGACTGTGGCCTTGGCAGTGGGTGGTTGCAGCCGGGCGTGGGGGAGGGCGTGCATGTCCCAGGAGACAGAGGCAAAGACCCATCCTCCATGTGCCCACCCCAATACCCAAATGCCCATGCACCTTCCTTCCATCCTCCCAGAATGCACCAGTTCGCCTGTCTCTCCTCTTACCTCCTTCCAATGCCCACACAAAGAGCAAAAATACACACAATTTCCATTTAGTTAAAAAATGAGCGAGGGGACAGAAGGGCCACTGAGAAAATCACATATTGCTTTGAGTACTTGGTTGGGTGTTAGAGAATGAGCTTGGAGGGACCGTTGCCCTGCTGAGGCCTGGGGTCCCATATGGCTGACAATACTCTGTATTTAGGGTCTCTGTGTGCAGAGGTGGGCACAGAGTGCAGACATAGGAAACACACCCTGAGCGAGGAGCGGCCTGACGGTCTCCCCTCTGAGCAGTCTGGAGCTCATGCTGGCTGCTCAGCCACAGGTGGTTTTCACCCAGCCACCCAGCACATTCTTTGGGACCGGGTCACCATTCGCCATAAAGGCAGTAAGGCTAAACACGCTCCTGACCATGCTCTCTCTTCTCTCCCTCCAAAGTCTGGAGAATCTGCCTCAAAGCCAATGGCCTTTAGTTCCCAACCACGCAGATGTGCTGGCTCCCACCTGCAGGGGGGAAAAAATCAGGAACCCCTCCCCAGGAAGGGAACTCTGTCTCCAGTCCTCCCCATATCCAGATATCCAGATACCCTCCGGCCATTGCCCTGATCGTGGGCTCTGGTTATGGGCAGGCAGTCTCAGCTCCTTCCAGCAGAAGTGATTCCATGATAAAAGCTCAGAAGCTTCCAGCCTGAGCTATAGCGTGAGCGATCGTGCTGACCCAGGCCCACACAGTGTAGACACCATTGCGGCACCTTCCATGGAGCAACACAAACAGGAAACAGCCTGCTTGCTGTTTCCTGGGCTTGGGAGAGATACAGGGGCTGGAAAATGGGTTCTGGATACTTGCAGGGGCCAGGCACAGGCCTCTAGATGGGAGGCCTCTAAATGGCTTCTGTCTTGCCAGTTTTAAAAATTGAAAACTTGGAGCGGGGGGATATGTTTTCACTGCCAGGCGTTTAGTTTGGCGAGGGAGATGCACTGAAAGAGTGAGTTGGTTCTTGGCCCGGGAAATGCGTCGTTGGGTCCCTCTCCATTCTTGGCTCTGAGGATGCTCTAGCCAGCTCTGCCCTGGGGCCCTTAGCAGGAAGCCCCAAGCCCAGTCTCCGCTGATGACCTCAGTTTTCAAGGGGGAAGAGGGAGGACCCAATTAGCCTTTTCAGAACTATCTATGGCGCTGGTTAGCCATGACCTTTCCAGGGAAAGGTACTCACGAGTGAGTCAATGTGAAGTCCCCAGAGGCTCTGAATGGAAGTATGTGGCCTTGACCCAACGTAGTTCAGGAGCACAAAGTCCATATGCCTTTCTCTCTGGGCTCTCTCTTTCCACCTGTGTGTGAGGCTGAGCTGGGTACTTATCCTGAAGAATGAGGAATTGAGCAATGCTCCTCGCCCCTCTGAAATAGTGACGTGGGGCGATGGAGAGTCTTGAATCTGACCTGTTCTGCATCTGTGACTTGATTACACTCAAGTGTTCAAAGGCCGGGGTGAAAATTAGTGTGGGGGCTGGGCCCTGAGCAGGTCCAATAGGGTTCAGTTTATGACTAAAGCAATACTGAAAAGTGAGGGTCTCCCCAATAATTCCTCAACTCAGAGATGTCCCATGATGCTTTCTTCTTCTTACCTTTCAGTCTTGATGGTCCTAAGTTGATGGAGATTAATCAGATCTGGAAGACGGATATCCTGACCCCAAATGCAATCAGTGCCCGAAATTCACAAACACGACCCTTCCTTCGACATGGCTGATGAACAAGCCAGGGCAGGCCACGTTATAGTTTGGGTGTTGCCTCAGTTCCCCAGCTCTTGACCCATCTATCCGGGATGCAGTCATCTTTTTTATAGAGTGAAGATTTGAAGGTTTTGGTCCCTTGGTGGTTCTTTCTTCCAATCAGTAGCAGAGCCTTCTCCTAATGTCTGTTTATTTTGAAACATTTTCTTGTCCATGGTTTTCAGGCTTCTGAGTCCTGCAAGAACCCTAAAGCTATCCATCTTTAATCCCCTCCTCTGCTGCCCTGGTGTCTGATCTCACTCTTCAGCTCACCCGCCTCCCTGTCCTGCCAGATGCTCCAACTGCAGAGCTAACTGAAAATTTAGGGCCTGGAGCAAACATTTCAGAATCGTTCTTCCTCTTCTACACATTAATTACCAAATTAATCACTCTTCAGGGAGAAGGGCTCCTTTTCCTCCATTGCTTCTCCTATGGGCTCCAGAGCCAAGTTTCTGGGATGATTCTCTCTGAATATTCTCTCTGAATATACGGCAATTGATCAAATTCTGGCTTCTCTTGAACATCCAAGGACCACGTCACTGGTGTTCTTAGATTTTCCTGCCTTGTTCCAACCACTCTCTATTTTGGGGGAGATTAACCCTTTTTGTTTTCTTGGTGCTTATCTACACCTCAAGGCCCTCCAGACTGACTGCTTCAGGTCCCTATTCCTATCCTTCATTTTTAATTGTAATGAAATGCACATGATATTACATGTACCGTCTTAACCATTTTTAAAGGTACAGTGCAGCAGCACTAAGCATATTTACGCTGTACACCACCATCACACCATCCATCCACAGAGCTCTGTTTATCTTCCCAAACTCCCCTAACTCTGTCCCCATTAAATAGCAAACTCCCTATTTCCCCTCCCTCATCCCCGGCAACCACCATTCTACTTTCTATCTCTATGAAGTTGACTATTCTAAGGACACCGTCCGTGTACTGGGCATCATGGATGATTTGTCCCTTTGTATCTGGTTTATTTTACCCCGAATGACGTCCTCAAGCTTTGTCCGTGTTGCAGCAAGTGTCGGAATTTCCTTCCCTTTTAAGGCGGAGTAAAATGCCATTGTATGGATAGATCACGTTCTCCTTATCCACTCATCCATCAATGGATACTTGCATTGTTTCCTTCTTTTGGCTACTGTCAACAACATGGCTGTAAACATAGGTGTGCAAATATCTGTTCAAGTCCCTGCTTTCAGGTTTTTGGGGGGTAATGACCAGAAGTGGAGTTGCTGGATCAAATGCTCATTCTAGGTTGAATTTTTTAGGAAGCGCCCAACTGTTTTCCACAGTAGATGCACCATTCCCCATTCGCATCAACAACACTCATCACCAACATTTTCTTCCCATCGTCACCAACACTCGTTCCAAGTGTCCATTCCTTCATAGTACGATTCATCACAAGGCACAATTCTGGAGGAACAAGGCCATGTACGATGAAGTCTCAGAGAAAAATAAAGCAACGGGTTTCTACAAGGGTCAAGGATTACTGCAGGAGGGCTGGAAGAGTCAAGATTTCCAAGCAAGAATACTGAAAATAGTCATTTATACTGGAAAAAATCCTTTATAAATAAAATGTACATCTATAAGTGTGGTGTTCACATCCATTAATAGAATGTATTTGTGTTGTAGAGTGAAGTTCATGCACCCAAATTGGTTCTTCGGACAAAAGAAGGGAGGATTCTTAGACATCTTTCCACATGTGGCTATGTTAGTGGATAGTATTAAGCAATATAATCTTGCATTTGGAAATCAGTCAAGGGCAGGAATGATCCTCATACAAACGATGAGACGGCAGGCAATTAGGGCAGCCAAGTTTAGTTTGGTTGTACATTTTAGGGCAAATCAGTGAAGAGGTTCTTGCTTTGAAAGAACAGAACAAGATCTGTTAAATTAGGGAGAAACACTTGATTTCAGAGCTCATCTCAATGGGATCAGTATAAACACTGTGGCCCCATATACGCCAGTCTCTTTACCTGGGTCCCCACCAAGCCTCTACTTTGCCCAGCCACTCAGAAATGAAATGGTTTGAGGACAATATTGGTTGAACAATGGCTGTCGGATAGTTCAACAGTAGCAATAAATAAATAAATAAATAAAAATTTTAAAAAATAGAATCAAGTGGGAGTTGGGGGGGCTAAACCCACTGGCTTCGGTGCCCTGCTGTAGGGAAGTGTGGCTTCTTCTCTGGAATAGTGCTATTTAGGTTCTCAAGTACTTAATTTAAAGGGATAAAGAATGTCCAGCCTTGGAATTCTGGAGTCGTGGAAGTGGGGACTCTGAGTCTCCGCTTGCTGCTTGGCAAGCCCTCAGCCCAGATGGGGTTCCGTAATGACTCCTACAAGGTGTCTAATCGGATCCTAGAAGAGCACATGACTGTCATTTTTAATTAATCCCAATTTAATGGAGCATTCAGCTAGGTCCCTCTTGGTTTCCTATTACTGATCACGATTGCGGAGAAGAGGGACCTGCACCCAGAGGCCCAAACCCTATTTCTGTGATGCGCAGTGATAGAGGAGACGGCTGGGGTCTGAAATCTCCATCTGCAGGTGTGTATTTGTAGCCATATTCTCTCTGAGGCAGCCCCGACTCAGTTGAGACAGATAATGACCTGAGAGGCTATGACTCTGAATGCCCCTCGAGCACAGCCTTCATCATGATTTCGCTACATGTGAGGAGGCTGAGAGCGCAGTGAATATTCAGACAACAAAATCACCAGTGCCTAACTGTCCGATCAATGGGTATGGATGCCCAGGATATAGGTAATCTAACCCTTAATTTTGTTCTTTAATAACTTGGCTCTAGTTTAGCAGCCGAAGGACATTTGCATGTCAAGGGAGCTGATGATATTTTATTTGCTCTCTGAAAACCTGAGCTGCTCCGCACATTTTAGGCAGGTCTCTGATATTATGGATGAGAACCAGAGGCTGGTGTGCTTCCAGGTCTGCAAATAGCTGTACCAAAACCTTGAGTGTAAGGAGTTAAGAGGGCAGTGCCTTTTCGGATATTAAGATAAACTGGAAGGGCTTAAAGGATTTTTTTATTTTTAAGTTAACTTACAAGCCCCTAAATCTTCCGTGTTAAAAATGCAAGAATGTCACCTCTGGGGGTGATGATTTAAGTCTTTTATAAAATTCATAAAGAGACTTTTTTTTTGTGCTTAAGCTTCTGCCTAATTCCTATTGTTGAGAAGCCAGGAAGCTTGGTCTTTGGGTTAATTTGGAGGTCACAGGTCAGAAACCCAACCCATGCCTTGGATTTAGGCAGGTTTCTTGCCATTTTCCATTCCGTGGAGCATAAACAAACACATTTACCTCCCACCTGCCTCTAAGCAGGTGTTGAATGAAACCTAGTCAACTCTATTTACTTTCTTTTCCGCTATTAGTAGCACGCCTGAACACTAGATCTAGGGGAGCGCTTTAAAATTTAAAAAAAAATTTTTTTAAGCCCCAAATCCACAAGCACTCAAGCGACCTGCATGCAACTTACCCTTGACAATAATTCCCAGGTGCAAATGTAAAAACCTGTACCACTTCCTTTGGTTCCTCCCCCATCCCCAACTTGGAAATTCTCAAGGACATACATTGGCTTGACCTCAGCAGATCTGAGA
>RCUC01126957.1:0-22932 GCA_003697995.1 Taxidea taxus jeffersonii | reverse complement strand
GTCCTGTCCAGCCTCTGTACTTGGACATCTGGCTGTCACAGCAAACTCAACATGTGCTGACCCATTCCCATTTTCTCCTCAGAGTGATTTCTCCAACCTGGCCATTTCTGTCAGCATTCAAAGGATCTCTCTTTCAACTTCGGCAAACCCTTATTGAGTCCACATATTCAATGCCAGTTAAGATGTTGGGAGAGTCAGGACCAAAGTGAGAAAAGGGATAGGGCACCAAGGTACATGAAAAGGAAAAGACAGGCCCTTCTCTGGTGAAGCTGACAACCCGTTGAGTAGGTGGTGTGAGGCATGGAATGCTCGATCAAACAACCAACATTCCACTGTATCCTGGTTTAAGACAAAATACCAAACTTCTTGCATACCCTTTCTTCTTAAAGCCCCATCTAAATCTATTGTCCTGTCATCTCAGAAGAGAATACAGACATTCATTTTACTAACAACAAAATTAAGACCATGTACCCTGCCTCCTATCCTGCTGGAAAGATTGTTGCTTTCTCTCACTTTTGCAATGAATCATTGCAAAGAATAATGATAACAATATGATATCTCTGTCATTAATGACACTGGAGTCACCAGTGCTTCCCTCGCAGCAGGGCTTGACAAATAACAACACAATTTTCATGTTCACTGGGTAGCCGAGTCACTGACAGTCTGGTTTCAGCATATGTTGTTAAGCACCGTAAGAGCTGTAGGCATTTTCTGAGTGTTCACCTCCATGTGGTTACGAAAATCTCCCAAGAAAACGAGGGCAAGGTAACTGTGAATAATAGGGTTTATCTTACCTTGCTGAGCTTCTGAATATTGTCTATACCATGGAAATAATTCAGACTCTATTATGTGTCTGGATAATGGTATCTCCTTATTGTACATGGAGCTTATTGTACATGGTTCTTAATATAAATGAACTGGCATGTCAGGTAAAGGAAGCAACCGGAAATAAGTGTGACTCTGAGAAAAAGCTGCAATTAAAAAAAAAAAAAAAGCTACATGTTGTAGGAATATTGCCTTTTTTCCCTTACTATATTGCAAATTCCTCTTTCAGGTGCCAGGTGGTGTTGAGGGTTTGGAAGCCCATGTGCTTCGGGTAATGTTTGGCACATGTGGTGACATGGATCACAGTCATGTGAAAAGAGGAATCTCATCATATTTTATTGGCTTCAGTTTATAATAGATGTCACTAAAATGTTTTCTGGAAGGTTGAGTGGTACTCATGTGACTGGGTGATAGGGTGACTATTTGAATGTCAAATTTAAGCTACATTAAATAGTATGGACAACAAATAGGCATGTATATGCAAGTGTGTACATGACTCTAAACTCCTGTGTCTTTTCATGATCTACTGAACATGATCTTGACCTCAATGCAATAAGATAATAAGAATCCTAACATAGAACTTTGGTTCTTCAGCATTCTTTACTCTTGTTTTCCATGTCAGTTTGCCTGTGCTAAGATTGCAAGTGTGCCCCATGTGACTGTCAGCCTTGATAACATCTCTGTAATTCTCCCTTTACCTCTAGCTGAATGGAGTAAGTTATGCCTTGTTATAAGTTAGGGCTTCATGGAATTCATAAATATAAATGAGGAAAGCGATGGTCTGCACTGTGGTATGTAAATCCAAGTGAACGAGTTCTGAAGTCTTGTTTCTTCCACCTCTTTGTACACATTTGGACTCACTGTTGACTTTGCAGTTAATTGGAAACCTGTTAAGATGCATCACTGCAAAGTCAGTGTTAGTAACAGTTTTCAGAAGTCATGAAGACACTGATGTGAATTTTGCTTTCCTGGATTATATATATGAAGGAATAAGTGAAACTTAGCCAGTTGTGTACAGCATACCTGGTTTCCAATACTCCTTAACCCTTCATCCAGAAGTTCAACCTGATACACTAAAGCAACTCAATAATGATTGGTCTGGCAGTGACATTAGTATGTTTCAGACTACTAATGAGGTACTTGCTCATCGATACACTATTAATCTCTTAGATGCTCCGCCAACTAGTAGGACCTAAGCCATGTCAGATACTCCTAAGCAAAATATTTTGTTCCCCCTGTACCTACATTTCTTCAGATTATCTCATTACTTAATTATGGTAACATGGTAAGTATATTTATGCTAATTGCCTGAGGCACAGAGTGCCTTCCTGATCAAATACCCTCTTGTCCTGGAATCCACCCTCTAGCCCTTTCCTAATATGTGGATCAGCTTACGCATGTGAGGGGGAGAGAAAGTAACAGCAGTGCCCTCCCAGGATGTTGAGAGCTTCAGATTTAGTATCTGCTACTCTAGAGCAAGATTCCTTGACATTGTCTTTAATGATCCACCCATTCTCCTTGTGTTGGGAAACAAATGAACCTAATTGCTCTCATCTAATAGATTCTACTCTAAGGATCATGAATACCTAGATTGATGGATAGGCCTCTTCCTGTAATTCACAAGGCACCACAGCATCCTGTAGTTCTCAGCAAATAGCTCTGCTGTGTGGTTATGAAAAAGCCAGTCCCTTCTCAGTGCTGGGAAAACTGGATAACAACATGTAAAAGAAAGAAACTGGACTACTTTTTTACACCATACACAAAAATAAATTCAGAATGGATTAAAGACCTAAGTGTGAAGCCTAAAACCATAAAAATCCTAGAAGAGAACACAAGCAGTAATCTTTTTGACATTGGCCATAGCAGCTTTTCTCTAGTTATGTCTCCTGAGGCAAGGAAAATAAAAGCTAGGGGCGCCTGGGTGGCTCAGTGGGTTAAACCTCTGCCTTCGGCTCAGGTCATGATCCCAGGGTCCTGGGATCGAGCCCCGCGTCGGGCTCTCTGCTCGGCAGGGAGCCTGCTTCCTCCTCTCTCTCTCTCTGCCTGCTTCTCTGCCTACTTGTGATCTCTGTCTGTCAAATAAATAAATAAAATTTTTAAAAAAGAAAATAAAAGTTAAAATAAGCTCCTGGGACCACATCAAAATAAAAAGCTTCTGTAGAGTGAAGGAAACAATCAACAAAACTAAAAGACAGCCTATGAAATGGGCGAAGATATTTGCAGATGACATATCCAGTAAAGGGTTAGTACCCAAAATACATAAACAAGTTATAAAACTCAACACCCAAGGGCAAATAATCCAATTAAAAGTGGGCTGAAGACATGAACAGATGTTCATGAAGACATGAACTCATGAACAGATATTTCTTCAAAGAAGACATACAGACGGCCAACAGACACATGAAAAGATGCTCGGTATCACCCATCATCAGGAAAATACAAATCAAAACTACAATGAGATATCACCTCACACCTCTCAGAATAGCTAAAAATCTTTAAAAATACAACAAACAACAAGAGTTGGTGAGGATGTGGAGAAAAAAGAATCCTCGTGTACTGTTTGCAGGGATGCAACTTGTGCAGCTGCTGTGGAAAACAGTATGAAGATTCCTCAAGAAGCTAAAAATAGAACTATCCTATGATCCAGCAATCACACTACTATTTACCTAGAGAATACAAAAACACTAATTCAAAGGAATATATTCATCCCTATGTTTATTGCAACATTATTAACAATAGCCAAGATATCGAAGCAGCCCAAGTGTCCATTAACTGATGAATGGACAAGTGTGTGTGTGTGTGTGAATATTATTCAGCCATAAATAGGATGAAAGCTTGCCACTTGCAATGATACAGATGGAGTTAGAGAGTATAATGCTAAGCAAAATAAGTCAGAGAAAGACAAATACCATATGATTTCACTCCTATGTGGGATATAAGAAACAAAACAAATAGGCAAAGAGACAAAAAAAGAGAGAGGGAGGCAAGCCAAAAAACAGACTCTTTTTTTTTTTTAAATTTTTATTTATTTGACAGACAGAGATCACAAGTAGGCAGAGAGGCAGGCAGAGAGAGAGGAAGGGAAGCAGGCTCCCCGCTGAGCAGAGAGCCCAATGCGGGGCTCGATCCCAGGACCCTGGGATCATGACCTGAGCCGAAGGCAGAGGCTTTAACCCACTGAACCATCCAGGTGCCCCAAAACAGACTCTTAAGTATAGAGAACAAACTGGAGGTTACCAGAGGGGAGAGGGGGGGTGGGGAAACAGGTGATAGGGATTAAGGAGGGTGCTTGTGTGATGAGCACTGGGCGATGTGTGGAAGGGTTAAACACTGTACTGTACACCTGAAGTGAATATAACACTGTATGTTAACTAACTGAAATTAAAAAAAAATTAAATCTGTGTCAGTTTTCTTTCTCTCTCTCTCTCTCTCTCTCTCTCTCTCCACCTAACTTCCCCAGTGTACTGGGAACCATTTGATGTCAAGGCATGGTACCCGGTGATATACCTGAGTACAGAAATAACCCAGCAACAGAAATGTCTAAGAGTTGTGTGAATCTATTCTCCCAGAAAGGAGCATGAGTTTGAGGGCCTTGGAGATGGAGGGTTGTGGGGAGACTTCTGCTTTTGAATATATTACACCTTTCAGTTCTTTACCAGTCAGTAGTGGGGTTTATTTATAGGTATACTCTGTTGCTATTGAGAATTACCACTTTGCCTTATGAGTTATGGGTTTTACTCACACCTAACCACTTTACAAGTGTGTTTTCTAGAGTAGAAGCTAAATCATCTTCTAGGAAAGGACCTGGCTATACTCAGACTCATGAGTTTGGCATTGGAAGCTTCCGTGGTCAATGCCAAATCAGACTCCCAAACATGCCTGTGTATTCCACTCCCATATCCCTCCTTCTTGGCATGTCCATTCCACCACTCCCCTTGTCCAAACGCTATTCGTCTTGTTAATACATCCCCATTCCTGGAAGTCTTCATTTTAGTATTGTGATTTTTTTTTCTTTTTGGTAATTTTCTGTCTTCAAATAAATTAGGACAGGGAGTTTGGAGAGGCCACATCAGGGTCCTGTCACCGATTATGAGTACACAAGAGAATTTCATAACAGATTTTAAGTTCTACCTGCCCGCAGGCCTGCTATGTATCTGTTAGGGTCAGGAGCTTTGGAGCCTAACAGCTGAGAGGCAGAGGCCTATCACTACTACTTGCTATAACCCATGCCAGCTTGCATGAGTCTCTTCATCCCCACTAAACATGACATTTGCTTCTGTATCTGAAAAGCAGATATAATGATACATTCCTTGTAGAAATTATATTTGGACTTGGTATATGAGATATGTACATAAATGTACATATATATGTACATTTGCTGCCAGAATCATAGTAAATGCTCAGGGGTTGTTAATTATAACCACTATGGCTATTTATTTTATTGTTATTTATAGAACAGGTTTAAAATACACAAAAAATGTTATTCTAAATTAATACATAAAATAAGGACATGTGATTGCAAAATGGATGATATGAACCATTAGTCTGTGTTTCGTACTGCATCTTTTTTGGAATACTGAGTGTACCGTACCTTTGCATTTGAATGCATATCTTATTAATATAGCTAGCTCAAATTCTTTTAGGTAGCCTAAGTTTAGTTTAGTATTTAATGATTCTTTCTGAATGAAAGATAGCCCTATATTGTTTTCTTTCTATTCCATTCCCATTTTAGGGGCCCAGTGTATTTAGTTCTTTCCCCCATGTAAGCCTTCGCTATAGAATATGATTGGTCAGTGGGGCACAACCTCTTCCTTCGCAGCCCCTCATGCAAGCCAGGATGTTGAAGGGATTTATATCCTGTGCAATAAGCCAACACATTCACCATGTAATACACACATATACTAGATAGACATACAGAGCGATAAAGATAGAGACGTAAGTACAGATTAAACGTATAGTTGTTTTAAACATACTGCATTAGTTTCCAAGGACTGCTGCAACAAATGATCACATAGATTATCACACATCTGATGGCTTATAGCACCAGAAATTTATTCTCTCAGAGTTCTAAAGGCCAGAGGTCTAAAATCAGGTGCGGTAGGACCATGTTCTCATTGAAGGCTCTGGCAGAGAATTCTCCCTTGCTTCCTTCATCCTCCTTGATTCCAGAGCTCTTTGGCTTGTGGCTGCATCACTCTGATCTCTGCCCCCATTCTCAGATGGCCTTCCCTTCTGTGGTTCACATCTCCCTCTACCTTTTCCTTATATATGCCTGTCATTGGATTTAGGGTTCAGATAAGCCAGAATGATCTCATCTCAAGATCCTTAATTCTAGTTGCAAAGATTCTTTTCCCAGATAAGGTCCCCTAGACAGATTTTATGAAGTAGGATTTGGACCTAACTTTTTTGGGGGGAAGCCAGCCTTCAACTTACTATAAACACATTCTAACCCATTTCTCATACCTGTTATAACCATTCTGCTGCTCTAGGATTTGTGTTCAGTTTGGCAGTGGAGTTTATTACTACAATTAAAGCACAAACAACATGATAGCTGTTAGGTTGGCTGAAAAATGTCTCAACATACTGATTACTACTAAGATGCAGAGATCTGAAAAACGTGGAGTTGAAGACGATCACAAAACACACTCTTTGATTCCTTGAAGGGAGACTGAATTCTTCTCAAAGGCGCTGGTCCAACTGGGACCACATGTCTGTCTTCCCAAGTAGGAGCAGCTAGAGAAGGGCAGGGAATGCATAGATATGACACAGGGGCCAGTGAGTCTCCCTTCGTGATTTGCCCTTGTGAAACCTCAGGAACCAATCTGAGGCAGCCATAGATGTAGATAGAGAAAAGGTTCCTGCCACATCCACCCTCGTGGAAAACCTCATCCTCTTTTCCATCTCACCATGTGCCATGATTGCCTTTGGACCCCTGAGGACCCTGACTCAGAGATACCCTCGTGCACGAGCAAGGCCAGCCTGGCCCTTTAGTTGTTTTCAGCAAAGCCCACCACATTGACGGGGTGCATCACCATCAGGACACAGAGCTGATATAATTTGATACTTGAACCTCTGGTGCAAAACTGGACTGTCATCTCAATTATTGTCTGGAGCCCCACACAACCCCCTGACTGGCAGGAAGCCCACTCTACTCAGTGGATGTTAGAAGGTTATGTGGATTTCATTCTCACCAGAGAACTGAAACTATATTTAAAGCAAAGATGGTTGCTGTTATTTTTTTCCCCTTTCTTTCACAACTTTAAACAAGGGGCACACAGTGAAGCAGTACAGTCTCTTGGAGGATTTTGTATCTGGATGGCCCTGGGCCATGGCTTCTCTCACCTCACTCCCTGGGATGCAGCCCACTTAGTCATGCCCCACACTTCCTTCTGGAACCTTCCCAGCCAGTGAGCCGGAACAAGGCTTTCCCTAGACACCTAGAGTTCCAGGGATATTTTCATGTTGGGAACTCTTCAAAATACCCCCTCCTCCCCCCGCTTTAGAGAGGAGAACAAAATCCACCTGAGAGTCTGACGGAGAAAGGAACAAAACTAACGCTTACTCTGCCCCACTTTGCATCTGGGTTTTACCGATTCCATCCCCACAGTGGCCCTATGAGGTGTTAAGAATCACATGAGGTCAGAGGCCAAGTGCTTAAGATTTACTGCCAACTGCTACCTACCCTCAGGTGTGATTACCTGTGAGGAAGCCAACTCCCAGAGAAGTTAAGTCAGCCGGTGAAGCTCTTCTGGGCCAGGCTAAGGCCGGAATCTGTGCTTGCCGACGGAAATTCCTGGCTCTTTCTGCTCTATCAGGTTGCAGGTTAATGAATGCAGGCATGTTGGGCCCGCCCTGACTCAGATTCTTGGGCTCTGGACCTTCAACCTCAAAAGCAGGAGGGACATTCGAGACGTCAAGCAGCCTCAGTCAGCCAAAAAACCCTGCAGTGAGCTGCCTCAGTGCCCAAGCTTCTGTTCAGAGGCTTCAGCAAAAGCCCCCACTAGACGGGCAGTGCCTGGAAAATCTGGGTTTATGGTGCAAAGATCTGGGTGTGCATCCTGCTTAGGCTTCTTACTCACCCTTTGACTTTGGGAAAGTCCCTCAGTGCCTCTGATTGGTCTTGTGCGTCCATAAAATTACAAGAATACCACCTGCCATGCTTCCAACTGGAGCGATGATGATGGTATTGATGCAATGTAAACATTGCCGGACAAGTGTTCAAGTGCTATTATGAGGAGTTGCATGAAGCCACGGAGTCTGGTGCATCACAAATCCGCCCACCATGATCACAACTGTGAGCACGCCCGGCTGGCCTGGAAGCCCAAGATGCAGAGAGCATGCCACTGCTCTGCATACCTGCTTCCCAGCCATCAGCCCCGCTCCGTGGACCCTGACCCTGGCACCATGTTGGGCTGGGTCTCTAGATGCCTTTTAAGGTGGGAACCAGGAAATGGCCAGTGTTTTCTTGACACCTGAGCTTGCATCAGTCACCTTACACAGGGCCTATCACTAAGTCGATGCCTAGGAACTATTTGTTGAATGAATGGAAGAGTGAGTGCGTGCGTCCGAGATTCTTGTCTGTGAGCTGTGAGGTTACAGCGATCCTGGCAGGGAGGAAAATGTGCTCGCCTTGCAGCCATCGTTATCAATGCCTGGACGCCTAAGCTGCTGCCTGCCAGGTTAGCCCAGGGAGATCTCCGGGGTGGAGGGCCAAGGTGGCAGCCTCGAGCCTTCCTTCCGTCAGGCAGGCCGGGGTTTGGGGGCAGTGGGAGGGGGGTGTGCACCTCTGAAGCCTGCATTGACATCTAGCATCCCTCTGTAGTAAAGTGCCTCCCCAGTGCCAAGCACCCCCCTCGCCTTCAGTGTATCTGATTTGTCTTCTCCCTCTGTCAATTATTTTTGCATTTTGCCCTCTGGACCAGTCATCATGATGCTACCTTTCGAGATGTCAGCCAGCCATTCTGCGTATTCTTGACCCTCCTCACTGGGAGCTGGTGCAGAAGCAGTAATTCTGGACACCTGTCACTGTCCATGGTTTCTCCTGTCAAGGAAGACAAACATATCCCCCGATAACCTCTCAATCCTTGGCCTTGCACGTGAAATAAAATGATCGCTTCCTAACACCCCCTTCTCCCGGACCTCTCACTGGAGATAGATTTTGATGAATTCTCTATTATGAGTTCACTGGCAAGTGATTACGTCTCCTTCACCCTGCAGTGCAGAGATGTTGTTACCATGTGACTTGACTGTCCCGAGGCCAAAAATCCAATAAAGATGACACGGCAGCCTTGTTATGTGCGTCGCCACTCTCCCACAGCCCAGGTATTGCACTTTGGGGGCAGAGTCAGAAGTTGATTGAAATGGCTGCCACATTGCATCTCGCAGAGAATCCTTTCTCTAACATGCGTGACTGGTTATGCCTCCGTGTAGAAGTTCTTCTCTTTTGCTGTGCAAAGCACAAGTGGAAACATAAAGTCGCAGAGATCGGGGACTTTATTCTTGATTGGAGTGAAAATGTGACAGAAACAGGACTCTCGCCGAGAAAGCGCGTCAGTGGGTGTCAGCACTTTCCTCGAACAGAGTGATCCATTTTTTAAAAATGTTTTTTATTATCCTCCTGCACTTTATTTACTTCGGTCCATGTGAAAAAGTTTTCCAAGTAGATGGCAAAGAACAATTCTTAAAATGTGTGAATACCAAATGTAAGATAAAAAAACATAATTGCAGTTTAGACTTCAGATTTATTTGAAAAGGGGATAATGATAGTAATTACCCAGTTTGAGTTTTGTAGAAGGCTAATTAGATCCCCAAAGCATTTGTATGCACAAGGAAAACCATAAATACAAAAGACCATCTGGTCCTTATCAGCTTACAACACTAACACTGTCTGTAATTATTTTTTCTATATTGTTTTGATGTTGACATTTTATGGAGCAATACGTTCTACCCTGGTTAGGGAATAACCTACATTTCTGAAAACTTGGGGCTTTGCCCCCATTTTCCTACTAAAAGTTTTAGGACTCCACAGGCAAAAGAGATACTGCTTTGGAGACACAGGTAAACATCATGTCATTATACCCATTGTTCCAGAAATGTGTTGTTTATAAACGTCTCTGGCTTATCTGACTTGTCTTCTTTGTAACTTAGTCTTCCAGATACTTGGATTCGATTAAGTTTTGTTGTTGTTGTTGTTTTGTTTTAAGTAAAATTGAGAATGACACATTTAGCTGCGTTCTACAAACTCAGTAGTACGGCATTCATTAGTCGCTTTCTATAGTTAGCACTGTCCCTGGCAATTTGGATATTACAAAAGCAATGTTATTTGTTTTCATGTTCAGTGCCCGTCTTCCCACTAGAATGTCAGCTTAAAAGGGGCAGAGATTTTGTCTTATTCATTTTACTCTATCTCCAGCTCCTATAGTCTCGTCTAGTACCTGATAGTTACTCTAAGGTGATATGTTGAAGTAAATAAAGTAGAATGCACGATTTCAGCCTCAGGGTGATTACGATTTGCTATCGATTGTTGCTTAATAAACCACCCCCAAAATCAAGTGGCTTAAAACAACTAACATTTCAGGAAATCTCGGACTTTTGCTGGCGAGGCGTTTGGGCAGGGCTCACCTGGGAATGGGCATTGGTAGAACTCACTTGGTGGTGTTCAGTTGACAGATAAACTGATCTCAGGGGTCCAAGACCGCTTCATCCTATGCCTGGTCCTTGACAGAGATGGGTAGTAGGCTGGGATCAACTGGGACAATTTATTGATCAGAACATAAACCTGACCTTTCCATGTGGCTTAGGCTGCACACAGAACGGCAACTCTTGAGTTTCAAGAGGGCTAGACAGAAGTTGCCAGGTGTCTGAGAGGATAGGCCTAGAGTAGGTATAAGGTCATTTCCACCATATTTTATCATTTAAGCACATCACTAAGTCCAGCTCAGATTCAATGAGAGGATAATTTAACTCCTCCTCTCAATGGTGGAAGTAGCAAAAATAACCACAGCCATCTTTAATATACCATACCATCTAATGAAAAGAAAGGCATGCCAACTGATCAACCTTAAAGCAACATTTAGACAAGAATGGCAAGTCTCCTATATGTAACTATCATATCGTTGCAGAGTAAGAAAATCTGCATGCTAAAGGAAGGCTTTGTGGAAATCACACCTGAGTTTTGAACTGAGCCTGGAAGAAAGGTTAAGATTTCAAAACCTGAAGCTAATGGAAGGAAGAGTATAATCAGAAAAGGATTTTTTTAATTTTTTATTTTATTTTATTTTATTTTGTTTAAATATGGGAGTAGAACCAGGATGGTCAACACTGATGGCATTTGCTGATCTGGCACCTCTTGGTTTGAAATAAATTAGAGATAAAAGGACATAACCATCACCATTTTGGGGGAAGGCACTGTTAGAAGCAGCATATGTAATTTCCAACTGCAGTTCCTGTGAAATGCTGATTGCATTTCTCCTTATAGACTCCCTTGCTGAGAGTTATCTTTCAGAATCTTGCTAAGAATAGGCTTTGTTAGATCTGTTCTGCTTTTTTCTTTCCGATAAGAACAAGGACAATTCCTATTTTATTTTTCGTATTGGCTTTCAGGAGGCTTAGACCAAAAACTGAAACTCAGGCAATTATGTCCATTTGGCATTTTTGCAGCATCTCCTTGTCTTTGATCCTAATGTTTTAATTCTCCTCCTATTTTGCTAGCTCCTTGTATGAGTTTTTGCTTTAACCTACCTCAAAAACAGTCCACGAAATAAATTCAACAAACATTTACTGAGCGCTTATGCTAATCCTTAGAGTTTGAAAAAAAGAGATATAAGTAATTTTGAACCAATGACATAAAACCTTATTTAAAAAGAATTACATAATTATGTAGTTTAACTAGGGATCCAGGAGGATGTTAAGAACAATAGTAGATTTGAGGAATGGACTTCCAGTGAGGTCATTTCTTTTTTCTTTTCTTTTCTTTTCTTTTTTTTTTTTTGTCATGAGGTCATTTCTTAAAATAAGGTGAACAAGATGAGCTGTGGTCACCTGAGTTCTTGCATGCTAGAATGAGGAACCTGTCTTATCTGGAAAATTGAAAAAAATCTGACATCAATATGACAAAGTATTTCAACCTGATACAACATGTGCTTTCCTCAGGAGTTGAATTTGTCGTGGATATTTTCTTTTAAATTGTTTCTTCATTCAGAAAATAGGTCAGAATTCTTACAACATTTTTCAGTTTGTCAGCATTGAGGGCCCAACATGAACAGCTGCCTCTGCTCGGGGATCTGGGAGACATCAGGAGCAGCAAACTACATATTGTACTTCCAGCAAGCTTATCGTAGAGTTAGGGAGACAACCCTGTAGTTTATTAACAACCAGTAGCCTATCGAGCTGTGTTTCACCTATCCTATTTCTGGATCCTAATTCCTCTGGCTTTCTAAACAAGGAACACAGGAAATTGTAGACATTTATCATAGGTTTGATGGGGGAAATAAGACTGCTCCAGCATGAGCAGGGGTTCTTAATGTTACAAGTACAGAACAGGAAATTACTAAATGAGATGATGACATGCTTATTTCCCATGCTGTATGCTCACCCTGGGACAAAGTACACCCAGACTTATTTCACTAGTGCACCTGAATTTCAGTAGGTTACTTTCACCTCCCAGACATAGAATGGCCTGAATGGAGATTTCAGTAGAAATTCACCTGTCTGCATCCCAGGAAGAGGAAAGCGGTCAGGAGACCAGGGGGGATATTAGAGGTAGAAAAGGCATTTCTATCTTCATTTTGATGGTTTGGTCAGCCATACTGTATTCTGGTGAGTCCAATAGTGGAGGGTAGGGCAATCAGAAAATTCTTTGTAGGTTGTAGAGTAAACAGCAGATGAAGAAATAGCCATATGTTAGTTTGGAGGAATGTGACTTTCTGCAAAGAAGGTACAGGAAGATGGTTACTTAAGGGTAACTGGTCAGTAACACCACTGAAAACCAGACAAGGTACTTTAATAGCATTGCATATGGGTGACATCTTTGACCGCTCTCAACTACGGCCTCTGGCCAACACTGTGGTGTGCTGTGCAGCCCCTTCTGGGTTGAGACAGCATTGCTCTTGCTTCCAGGAGTACTGGCAGCTGATGACGCTGAGTTGATTCCAGCCCTGGGAAGAGTCTTGGCAGAAGAGAGCCACCTCATCCTCTCCAGGACAGTCCCCATCTGGGGGTATACAAAGGCCTGCCTCCCCCCTCCACAGCACTCTCTGGATCACCGGAGACTCCTATTGCATTTCTGTTCATCCATCTGCCTAATCCTGCTCCTGTCACAGCCCTGCGACTGTTGATCCCACCACGCTCCCCAGTGAACTCCCTAACCTAAACGCTGCTCTTTATCTTGGTCTACTTCCTGGGGGAGCTGAGCCCTGTTTTCAAAATGGTGTCCCACAACCAGGATCCAGCCAACAATGGTCAAACTATGTTTTGTGTCACGAACTCATGGCAGGCATGAAGATGCATGTTTCAGTGAGGCCTGGGGGACTCCACTGTCTGAAGCTGTCAAGAAACAACAGGGATCAGCCAGGAATACTGCAAGCATCTCTGGGCAACTTCCTCCAGAAATGAACCATGGTTTTCCTTTCCTTCTGTCTCCCGTCCCTTTTCTCAGCAATCCTGTTCTAAGTCTCTCCACCTCTATTTGTCTTTATGATTCAGCTCCATGTACCTGCCCAGTGAGGCATAAATGGTGATATTTGTCTTTCATATCTAGTGTGTGGAAGAGGGTCTGGACACATGATGAAACAGGCCTCACTCCGGATTGTGATGAAGACCGGCATTTCTCACTAATTAGAAAGAATATAGGATCACTGGATCTATTGATTTCCATTAACTTGTGCAGAGTTATGAATCTTAAAATGGAAGCCCACAGCTATAGATACCTTAGGATAGTGTTTTATAGCAAGCAAGACTCTAGAGAGTGCCATAAAAATCAGCTTTTGATGCTCGTTGGAGGGTTTATGGCTTAAAAAATTGCTTGTGCTTTCTCTGCAAATGTTCCCCAGTCATACTTTGCAATACCTGCCTGATTGAGGCAGAGGCTACTACAAAGTTTAATGCAGAGCTCTAGAACTCTCTTAAAATTGGCTGTTTTCTTCCTTCACTCCCCTCTTTTTTTAGCTGTTGTTGAAGAATTATCTCCTTGTCCTATTGCCAGGAGCTTCCCGTTCTGGACACCCATCACCCATGTTTTGGAAGGATTGGCTCCAAAGCCACAGGCAGGCATTAGCATCTCAGCTGAGCACTCTGTTAGACTCTCATCTCAGAGGGCTACACAGCTTGCCATGGAATGTGAAGGATATCCAAAATTGGACAATGGGCCTTGAAACATCCCAATAAAGCCAGGTTGATCTGTCTTAGATATGCCTTGATGTGAGACATCTAGATATTAGATGGTTAGAGACCAAATTAAAATCATGGGTTCTTTCTTTATTGTCTTGCTGCATTTCTTCATCAAGCATTTGTTGAATATCCACTTTGTATCATCATATATATGTCCCTCCTTTCCTTGTCTATCCATCTACTTTCTCCCTTCTTCCTTCATGTCAACAGCACATAAATGAGGAGGAAGTCAGGCCCTTCCAAGGAGACTTCTAGATTCTTATCTTTGTTTTTGGAGAAGGGCAGTTCTATTAGTTCACTGAGGAGAGATCAAACATCAGTGACCTAGTGACCAGATCCATAAGAAGCTGATAAAAGTCATTTTCTGTCATTACAATGGAGTATATACTTTTCTAATAAGCTGGAAACTGGT
This sequence comes from Taxidea taxus jeffersonii, assembly GCA_003697995.1. NCBI lineage: Eukaryota > Metazoa > Chordata > Mammalia > Carnivora > Mustelidae > Taxidea > Taxidea taxus. Next base: position 8,309 of record RCUC01126957.1, on the reverse strand, counting down.
GTCTGCCCTTCCTCCCAGGTACCAGAAGGCTTCTAGGAAACAGAGAAGGGGCACTGGATGATCTTGAGAGATACTGATTTGTTCCAGCCCCTGGTGAAAACTAATGAACTATTCCTTCTGCTTTATGAGAACATAACTTTCTGTTGGCTTGGGTCTTCCAGATACTGTGTGTGCTGTGTGCTGGGGACTTCCTGGCAAATGTTAATGCTCAGTGTTCCTTTGTCTAGGATCCCCACATGCATACCTCTGTCCTGTTTGCCCTCGTTACACATTGCCTTTCTTGTTTCAATGGACGGCTATTGCTAAATCCATGTACTATTACTTGTTGATTATGTGTGGAATAGTGGCCCCTGAGCATAAGGACGTCAGAATCAGACAGCCCTAGATCATATGTGCAGTGGTAAGAACTGGATCTCTCTCTCTCTCTCTCTCTCTCTCTCTCACACACACACACACACACACACACACACACACACACACGAAGCTCTGACTTGTAGTGTTTGCTGACTTCCATGATGTAAATACTCCCCGCATGGCCACATCTGTGCTACCAAAGTGAAATCACTGAACACAGAACTGGAACAAGAGGAGAGCTATTGTTTCTCATGAGGAACCCAAGCCTTGCCAACCCTGGGGAACATTGCTTATCTTTTCTAATTCTCATCTTCCTCATGCGTGACATGGAGGTGGTATGAAAATATGACCCTAAAGGGTTATTGTGACATTTGGCAATTAATACATATATAGAACCTAGGAGGGGAATGTCCTAATAATCCACTGAGGAATCTCTAGTCAACCGGGTACACTGGGCACCTTAACCTCGTCAGTAATCCAGCTCTCTCTCTTTCTGTAATAGCATTCCTTCTGCAGAACTTTCCAGTGTAAACCCACCCAGTTCATGATGTTGGTTTCAGCTGAGGAATGGGACTGACCTCCCTTGGCTTAGGGGAGACTCTTATTAAGTGGGGCTGGCAGCCTGGCTCATCTCCTACAGCTCCATCATCCCACTTAATGACCATTTCTTGGTTATTAAATGATGGCTCTTCACAAAAGAGTATACAGTGCTGGATAATGTGAGGAGAAATGCTGGAGCAGGTCTACAGTTTGATGGGCTTACAGTTCAGTGGAGGGAGGCAGATGTGTACAAGTGTGGCGTGGAAAAGGCCCACTGCTCTTCTAAGCCCACAGTCCAGGGCTGTGTATTGCTTCAGACTAGAGACTCGGGGGTGCCTTTTAATGTTTGTGGAGACAGTTGTTTTTGCTCAGAATCGGAGACATGCCCCCAACCCCACAGAGTTCCATCCCCACCCACTGGAGTCAAGAGGCGGACAGGAACCATGCAAAATTGATGCTGAGGATGAGAGCTGATGCCTCTGCAGAGAGAGTAGGTGGCTCCTTGCATACTTCCAGCTTCCTTAGCTCTCCTCAGGTCTGTCCACCTCATCTGTGTTTTGAGGGGAACGAACATCGATCAGGTCAGCATTTATTTCCCTTAAGTCATGCCAGAGCTGTCCTTATCAGCTTTTTCCTACCCCAGCTCTTGAATTTCTGAGACAGCAAATGTTGCCTCTGATATTCAGGGGATGCTCTGGTTTAAAGAAATTTTAAATTTAAAAAATTTATTTTAATGGTCTGTCTTTCCTGTATGGATGGTAAACACTTTGAGAGTAAGGGAGCGTGCTTTGGTTTGCTGGGTCCCCAAGGAGAGTGGCCATTAACGAAAGACCGCGTGGACTCTCCGTGGCCACTGCAGCGGTCCTGTGAGGGAAGTGTTGCGACGCCTCTCACATACCAACAAATGCAGGCTCTCCAGCCTCCCCGATGCTCCAGAGTTGCCCTGGTTCCTGCAGGGGTGAAGTCAAGGTGGCCTGACCCTGAAGCCCGGCTCCCAAGGCCTGTGCTCTGACCACCTCCCAGCCTGCTGCCTCTGGCTGCTCAGATCCATCCTCCATACACACACATTCCCTTGTCTCCTTGTTAAGGAGGTCAGATATTCAAATTGACTTAATTTTTAAATATTTAATTTCATTGTGCTTGTAAGGCTATCCAACTGATTCTGCTTTCAAGAATTTACTAAGCTGCTTTGAAAAGAGAAACTTATATAAACTTATATAAAACTCTGGCCCACAGTTTCCGATAAAACCTGTCTTTTGTCTCTCAGATCTACGAATGAGGCTTTGATTAAAACTCAGAAATGACTAGCCTACCTGGGACAAAAATGTCCCAGTGCTGGCTTCTCCTTTTCTCTCGGTTCCCCAAGAGCCTGTCTTCTTTGCATGAAAGTTTCCCTTTGCTTTCACTGCTCCTCAGAAACAGAAAAGAAAAAATGGGGGGTGGGGATCTAAAGGCACTTGGCTGGGAAACGAAAGCTGTTCTCCTGTATATATGTGTATTGGTGTAATAACTTTGCCTCTTTGGAAAATGCTCCTGGAAGCGTTTCCACCTACTCTGGCCCTGGCTCCTACCTCATTTCCTGGGTTCATGTCCTATATTTGGGTTCACAGGCCGCTTACAACCTCCTTCTCTATTTGTCATAAAGTGTGGGTGCATGTATATGTCTTTCAGGATCCTGTTAAATTGTTCCTTCTTCATGAAGCTTATTCTCAGCCCCAAGCCAGAATTTATTGAGCCCTGCCGCTTCTGCATCCCTGTGGCCCAGTCTGCCACTCCAGGGACCCTCATTTGCTGTCTTGTGGTATTAGCAACGGGGGTGTAGCTCACTTCCTGAATGCCACTCTAAGCTCTTCGGAGGCAGGAGTCCCGAATTGTCTATGCAGCTCACCTTCCCACCAGTATGATGCTTGGATATATCAGAGCTCAGTAGAGCTATCAGATCAGCTCTCTTGCTTTCCAAAAATGCACTGAAATATCAATGGGCTGGGGAGCCTACAGAGCTCGTCTCCTAAAGCTGTTGGTTGCTCTGACATTATTAAGCAATGGGATCTGGTTCACAATACATCTTTAATCATTATATTGGTCACTGTTTCTGTGGTTGGAAAGGCCAATTCCTTGCTATTCCTTCTTGCTGTGAACAAACCTAACGAATTACATCTCCTCTTCTTGGCTGCCAAAGCAGGAGCCTAATTAGCATTGAGTCGTCAGTGAATTTTAAATATATCCACTTTCCTTTTTTATTTTTCACTAAAATAGAGTATTTGTGACACCCCTAAAACAGGCTTCTGTTGGCCCTAGAAAAATAACTCCCTACACAGAATGCCCACCACTACTCAAAGCTTTCTATGTATCTCATGGAGATATTGCAATATTTCTAAGCCCTTTGATATTCTGTGTTTAAAATTGCTTATAAATTACCAGATGATTCCTTGTCAAGCCATTCTTTCTTTCTTTTCCTGTGGCATCTTTTCATATTAGTTTGGATATCTTTCCTTACCAATGACGGCAGAAATCCACTTACTTAAGGAACTGGAGGTTTATACCCTCTGTAGTGTTCAAGAGGTAAACTGATAAAGAATGAACTTCTTATATATTTCCTCCAGAATTCCAACCCACTGGAAGGGCAGCAACAGTATCTGTTTCATTAAGCTATTTATATCCAGCTCCTAGAACAATTTTTGGTACTTTGTAGACACTCATTAAATACTGGATGAATGAGTGAAGGAATCAATGAAGGAGTATTGGGTCTATCACTTGGTGCCCATGGATTTATTGCTTACTTCTACTACACTTGTTTCTTTATCTATAAATGGAGCTGTTGTCAGGACAAAGTATAGTAATTGTACAAACCTCTTAGCAAAAAAGCAATAATAAATGTTTGTTATTTCTGCTGTTATTTCTCAAAGCATTTTTTTATATCTCATCATTCCATCTGTCTACTCTAGTTCATTCAGGCTCATTTGTCATGTTAGGTGGGAAATGCTCTCTCCCGAATCTGACTTCCCAGAGCATTTGCCTTGAATGTGGCATTTACCTCTCTGTGCCCCGCATTCAGCTATTCAGCATTCTTTCAGTGCCCACAAGGCACTGAGCACTGTGTTGGGTACAAAGGTATTTATTTTTGTAGGTTATTATTTGCTTTCTTTCTGAAGCTTGCCTGGAAGCTCCTTGAAAGTAGGTCAGGTTCAGCACTATAACCTCTCATTGCCCTGTATTACACCTTACATTTAGTCCTCATTTCATATACACTAAATTAATAGATGGATGGGTAGATCGCCTTAATTGAATCTTAAGGAATTAGATGCACTAAATCAATTCCCCCCATCTGTCACTGCTTTTCTTGGGAACTCGGGAAGCACTGGGCTATGGGATGCTTGAGATCTTTGCCCATATAGTGGCAAAGGCCCACAGACCTCTTTATTTTGGTTTTGTAATTGAGTTGCTTGACCTCACATTTGATTAAAAACATTTGCTCTGCTCCCTTTGACAAACGTTTCTACTGGGAACTATGATCACTAGATTACTGTGGGTACAGAAACAAAATTATAGTGTTCAGTGGTATGAAGATGGAGTGGGGTCATTAAATTTCACTTTGACCTGTAGTACACAGAGAACCAACTGCTGATGATTTTGCTTTGTTCCCTTAAAATCCAGTCTAGTGACCTGGTGGCTCAGAAGTGATTCCTTGCCGTGAGCTAGGTCCATCAGCCTCCAAAATATAGATGCCTTCTCTTTTACTTTATTCTTTGCACCTTGCATGCATGCATTTTTTCCTACATATTTGTTTTTATAACCCAAGCCACGTGTTCATTGCATATAGCCCCACTTTTTGGTGTCATGACCCAACCAAACCACCAGGTACTGACATGAAATCCCCACTATGATGGCTTAGACCACCATTAATTCAGCTATTTTTTTGACATCCCAATAATGGATTCTCAAGTTTAAATTTACTTTCTAATTCAGAGCAATCATAGTTTTGCTAATTACTTTAAATGGTTTCTATGTAAGAAATACTTAGCATTAATGGTATTCTTTGGGTTTTTAAGAGTGAATTACAGTCATTAATTAGCCAATTAATACAGCAACCCTGGGTGAAAGACTTTATCAGCCTGGATTCCATTTTAGAGATGGAGGAACCAAAACCGATTAACTCAGACATGCCCCTTGGAGCCCTGTCATTTACCATGTATTTCTCTGCCCCCTCTTCTGCTTAGTCTATCACATGTTCCCTCCCCCTAAACACCTGGCTTTACAGATTGCCGTGTGTGTGTATGTGTGTTTGTGTGTGTATGGGACAGGGAGAAAGGTAGGGGATAGTTATGGCACAAAAGGAAACTTGATGACCACCACCAAGACTAAAGTCAGACAAGACCATGCCCTAGGAAAGAAGATGGTTTGAAACAAAGGCTCATATTTCCACAAGGAAACCACATTGTTAAGCCTTTTCAGATCTCTTTGGATAAGCCATGTCTGTTTGTGGCATCACCAAAAGACCCACAACCATCCCCAGGTTGGGACTGGGCTGATCCTTTTTAGCCATCCCCAAAATACATCTTCTGTAATGCCCCAGTTAAATGCCTGATAAACAGAGTGAATAAATTTTCCTGAATAAAGGTAATCCTGAAGGGGTGAATTTATTCATTTAAGGTTTCTTGAGTAATCATTTTGATGGTAAAAGTTCAGCAGGCAACATTTGATTATTATTTGCACTGTGGGCACAGAGAAAGAAAATGGTGGCTGTGGCCCTGGACTTTGAGGTTTATGGTGAGTTTAAGATGAGGGCTGTGAAATCAGCATCCAGAGTACGGAAAAGCCCCTTCAATGGGATTATGAGAGGAGACGTCTTCACTGTTACAAATGATGGCGGGAAGTTGGAATGTGCTGTGGAATTTGCACATCTTCTTTGAAGCCTTCCCAGGTGAGTTTCATGGCATTTTGTCATTGAACCAAAGAGTAGAAGACATATTTATCAAAGTTTCAGAGGGTATAAGGATAAAAAGGAAAGCAAATGCTTTTGAATATTGCATCAGGGTTCAGGGAGATCTCAGAAAGCAGGAAGAGGCTGATGATATTTAAATTGGTAGAAGGCAGATTCAAATTCAGCTCTTGGCTCCAAAGCTTGAATGCTATTAGACCTGATAAATCCATTACAAAGGATATGATATTCCAAGCACATTTTGAGTGGTGAGACAATATCTGAAATTTTATGTCCATTTCTGGAGTGTATGGAGCCGTGCTGTCAAGTAGAAAGATAATATGAGCTCTCTGTACAATTTAAAAATGTGTAATAGCTACTAAAAAAGTAAAAATAAACACACAAAATATTTTAATAATAAAGTAATAATTAATTAATGACTTCATTTAACTTAATATACCCCCAACACAAGTTTGATATATAATGTATATAAAAATACTAACAAGTTGTTTTATGTACTTTTTCATGCTTAATCTTCAAAATTCAGTATCCATTTTACATTAGTGGCACATCTCAGTTTCATCAGAAATGCTTCAACTCTACTTAGATATCATAAAATTACAGTTGAAAAAAACAGATTCACATATCCAAGTTGTTCCAAAAGTATTTAAGTTCTCCCAAAATGGAATCAAGTGGCAGTTTTTAAATTTAAGTTGAAACGATTTAAAATTGAGTGGAATTTAAAAGTTCACTCCTCAGCGGCACTAGCATAGGTCACGTGCTCAGTAGCCATTGAGGATGTTGGCCCCGCATATTGGGCAGCGAGGCCTAGATTCATCATGATTTCTATTGTGAGCATCATATTGAGGCAAGGTCTTAATCAGGAACAGAAGGCAGAGCAGAAGGAGTTGTTTGGCCTCCGTCCGGGACACAGTGGAAGGAAATAGAATTAAATGACTGCTACCTTGCTTCAAGTTCATCCAGTGTGGCAGAATCCCATCCAGGGGTCTTCACTTGCTGCCTTCCCAGAGGCACTGCCTCAGTGCTAAGTGAATAAAATAGGGTCAGAGCCTGGTACTATGCCACTTGTCTTCTCAAGTTCTTCTCTAAAAGTAGACATGATTATTACGCCTCAAGGACCCATTGCTTTTTCTGAATAGATAAACCCTATTTGGACCCATTGCTTTTTCTGAATAGATAAACCCTATTTCGAAGAGGCAGCTGGCTAGATCTGTGCCATCAGCTGAGCCTATATACCCTGTTCAGTGAGTTGTGAGCGCCCTGCAGGTAAAAGGGCTAAGAGTTGTTGTTGTCTTCATTGTCTTGGCCATTGTCCTCCTCCTCCTTATCATCATCAGTGTTGCCGTCTTCCCTTTGTCCCTTTCAATCTTTCGAGCCCTCAGTATCCAGTCAGAGCTTAAGCTTGTTAGCTCTCTTATCAAACAGTTGAGAAAACTGAAATTCACAGAGGGGAACTAGCTCACCCAAGATTACACGGCAGGGCTCAGATTAACTCTGAGAGGGGCCTGACTCCCAAGTCCATGCCACTTCTGCTATTTCATCAGTATCGGAGAATAGCTCCAGAAGGTAATAATATATCCGGTCGTCATTGTCACACAATTGTGTTGCACATTGGTTTTCTACTCCCAGATGAAGGTGGGGTCATTAGATGACATAGCTGATTTGGCAAACTTTCTTCCCACCCCTTTGTTATAAAGTCATGCGCTTGAGCATCAAATAAAGATCTGCTTTCACTTTCTCTTGCTAAGAATGCTCACAAATATCATCTCATGGCTATCCTAATGGTTTCTTCATAATCATCTCAATTTTGCTGAGGAAAATTTCAGGGAGTTTCTGAGAGGACAAACAGTCAAAGAGTTAGTGGAGGAATTTTGGTTTCTGGAGAAATACTACTTCAGGAGGCCTGCTTGCTGCCTAGGTTCAGACTCCGTATTGTAAAGTCAGGAGCATAACAGAAAGAAAGTGTGAAGCTGATGGTAGAAGATGGCCTTGTTCCCAAAACGTGAGTGACAAGTGCTGATTGACAGTGATGAAGACACTGCAGGGAGTAGCCAAGTGGGAGAGATGACAGAGCCCCTGCCAAGCGCGCTCAGAAATCTCACACAGGACCTCCTAGAAGGGCACATACTGCTCTTACATAGTAACTGGTTGAGGAGCTGGAACGTTCTAGGAGGAAAAAAGTCGGAAGCAGCTACCGAGACATAGAGCCCTTTCTTGGGGCTTTCTCAAGCCACACGTTGAGAGCACGATAGTACTTTCTAGGAGGCAGACAGAAAAGACAGGAGAGGAAAATGAGGCAAAGCTTCACGTAGCAGTGATGTGTACCACTTAAGACTGGTTTTGTTTTGTTTTGTTTGTTTTTGGTCTGACAAACTGTAGGGAGTGCCACATAGGTATAGCATACTATAATTGAAAACCCAAAGAACTCATTGGATTTCTACTGCTATTTATTTATTTATTTATTTATTTATTTATT
>ML100888.1:12015-23242 GCA_003697995.1 Taxidea taxus jeffersonii | reverse complement strand
GGAAGCCTGCTTCTCCTTCTACCCCTACCCACTGCTCATGTTTTCTCTCTGTCTCTCTCTCAAATAAATGGATAAAATCTTCTGGAAAAATTAGGTGTATTATTATAAAAAGTATAAATCTTAAACTAAAACCATTTTTTTTGTCTAGTTTACTTTCTTGGTCATTAACAGTGAATTGTGCCCTCCATTATATGTTGAAATACTAACCCCTCAGTTCCTCAGAATGTGAGTATATTTAGGGGTAGAGTCTTTAAAGGGGTAATTAAGGCTAAATGAAGCCATGATGGTGGACCCTAATCCCCTGTGACTGGTGTCCTCAGAAAAGGAGATAATTAAGACAATGCATCAACACGGAGGAAGGACCATATGAAGACAGGGATAGAAAAAGCTATCTGCAAGCCAAGGAAAGACCTCAGAAGAAATCAAACCTGCAGACAGCTTGATCTCCAAATTCTACCCCCAGAACTGTGAGAAAGTTAATTTTTATTGTTTAAGCCACACAGTTAGTGGTAATTGGTTAGGGAAGCCCTAACAACTTAACACAGTCACTATTGGTTATTGTAGTTACTGCTTTTTCTTTGAAAGCCGTACATGGCAGCTATTTCTGGTTCCCTGCCAGATTTTTCTCCAGGGAGAGCTGCTTCTCTTACTCTCAAAATGTTTTTGTCTCTTTCTGTCATGCTACCATTGTTTTAAAAACTTTTTGATTCTTTTATCACTTGCTACCTTCATCTTCTACCCCTTTACCTACAGTTGTACTGGAGTTTTATATGATGTTTCCATCCTCACTATTACTGCTATAGCTTATCATCTCTTCTTTGGACTATTGCAGGAATCTTCCTTTAGGGTATACTTTCTCTAAGTCTCTTCTCATTCTAGCCAGGCCTCCAAAATGCAGGTAGCATGGGTTTCTAAAGCAGAGGTCTGATTTACCTCATTCCGTCACTCATCCTTACTATTTTAGACTTTGCTTAGTTTAAAAGCAATGCTTTATCCCCCACTGATTACAGGATAAGCCCCAATGCTCTAATATGGAATCATGACCTATAACAACTTATTTTTTTCCATTCCCCTGTATATTACTGATGCTGAAGCAATTCAAATCTATGAGCTTTCCCTTGCAACTAGAATGCACTCTCATTTCTGTTGACTTTCAAGGTTATTTTCAGGCACATAGGATTCTCAGATTGCTAGCTTTGAATGAATGGTAATCTCTACCAAGTATGGTAAATAAAGCTATACAGCAATGCCCTTTAAGGTCTAATGTCTAATTCAAGTCCTTCCTTCTAAGATCTTCTTAACTACTGTGGCCTATACCCTCCATTTAAAGAAATGTTTTTCATCTTTATCATTCACTTAATGGTGGAAAGCGAACTGATTTAGTATCTCATATTATTAGCTTAAAATCATAGAATCATGACAGTATAGAACTGTACTGGATTTGCACAAAGAAAAACTCCTACGTTATATACAATAGCTTTTTTTTTAGAGTGGTTATATTTAAAAAATGCTTAAGGATGCTCCCCAAAAGAAGTTAGAGCTTCTGGTTATCTTCATTAGCCAAAAACAGAGAACCATAGATAGTACTAACTTCAGAGAAGAAGCATAGTATGAAAGCCAAGTAGAGGCTTGTATAAGTAAGACAAAATATTTAACACTGCAACTATTTTTCCTTGGTAGGTAACACTTCTAGGTTGGGACAGGTTCATGAAAGTTATAAAGAATGGTCAAATTTCATTGAGTCTTTCTATCTTTTTTGTTGCACCTTAGAATAAGAAATTTAAGGACAATTTTTGTAAAAGGTTATTTTCTAAAGAATAGTCCTAGTTAACCCAGGCGTTTATGTGGGTCCTTTATTAAATTATTGGTTTTTTCTTCTAGGGGCCCCTGGGTGGCTCAGTCAGTGAAGTGGCCAACTCTTGGTTTGGGCTCAGGTCATGATTTCAGTGTCCTGGGATTGAACCGCTCATCAGGCCCCACCCTCAGTGGGGAGTCTACTTGAGGATTCTCTCTTCCCCTCCTCTTCCCCTTCTCTCTCTCTCAAATAAATAAATAAATAAATCTTTAAAAAATAATCTTGGTTCTTAGTGCTTTGAGTAGTTAAACTGTATGATCTGAAATGCAGATGTTGCCAAGTCTCTAGGATCTAAAACCAGGACTGCAACATGCAACTGTTCAAAAGGTTCACTGCACAGGGATGACTGGCTAAGAGAGCAAGCTCTGGACTTAAATCCAGCCCACATCTGCTCACGAAGCTGGAATCCCTAGCGCTGTTCCTTATCTATTTCATTTAAAGACTTTCTCCTGATCTGCGGCAACCCTGTTGAAATCATTTGACATTTCAACTGCCGACGTCATTATTGACAGCATGAATTAGTTAAATTCTGAAGACTCAGAATAACCAGAAATCTGCTTTTACAGAGAGAAGCAGGATTATCCTGTAACCAAGTTATGAGGTTTAGTTTAAGAAGATTTTTTTTATTAATCAGAGACTTGCTTTCAGCACAATTAAAGCGAATAAGTGCAGCAGAGAAGGGGATGACAAATTGTGCCTAGAATTTACTTTTCTTAAAACACATTATAAGATGATATCTACTAGGTTGTCATTTTTAAGGCATACAATTTTATTCATATTTTTCTTTGTGATTTAATAAAAACATATTTTATATAGAAAAAAATTGCTGTGGAAACCTTAGTTTCCTGGGCAGTCAATATGCAGAATATTTATTTGTGAATTTATAATACCGAATGAAAACCCAAGTTTTCTAGTCTTGTACATCTTTTAACTAAGGACACCTGGACCTCTAGGGGGCCAACACACATAAGCAGCAGGCCTGGCAGCTTTAGCCCATTTCTGTGAAAGCAAATTCACATCCTTTCAATATTTTTCAGAGCAGCTTAATTATAATATAAAGTTGATGTACTTAAAAGGAAGAAAGTAATAATGGAGAAGACACACCATAAGGTTGACAAATCAGACAATGTGGGCTTGTAAGTATGAGAATGGCCACCAGGGATGTGGTTAAAGCTGGAGTCTCACAAACCTAGGTGGGGAGGGAAAAAAAAGTGACAAGTTGGTGCATAAAGATAATAAACACCATAACTATTTTACACTCAAACATAATGATCAGTTTTTATTTTATTTCCTACCTTGCACATCATTCCAGAATACAGTGTTCATTCTATTTTCACCCATTAAATAATGTACTTTCATAGATGCTTTGAGATCCTTAGATGAAAGGTACTAAGTGCAAATTAGTGTCATCTAAAAGCTGTCTTAATGGCTTCATAAGCAAGAGTGGAATGGCTTCCAATTTAGTTCTAAATAGGTGTAAATCATTTCATGTGAAGAACCAAGTGAATTAATTGCAGAAGAATAGTTCAGCATGCACCAAATCTATTAGGATACTTGAACACAGCTGCAACTCAGAGGATAAACTAGATTAGAATACTGTTTGCAGAAAATAGCAAATCGAAGCCCTCTTTGAGGCAATTAACAAAATCAGAGCATCCTTTGAAGCAAATAAGCATGAAAAATGCCTTTCTTACTCTGATTTTTCCAATTGCCTAATTTTGCTACTGTCTTGAGTGTCTTAGATTATGTTCAAAGCCCAACACAACAGAGTTTCTGTCATACAGATGAGATTTTGTTTTGATGTGAACTAAACAACCACAACTAAATGCACATTTCAACCATAGCAATGATGAATATGAACTATTACAGTAACACCCACTACAGCTTGACTCACTGGTAGCATTACCCATCCCATTCTCCTTACATTTTTTCCATTGATTGGGCTGGAGGTGTAAGAAGATTGAGGGAAAACTAGAAAACCTTATTAATAAAATAATAACCTAAAATATTTGCATATGTAGATTATTTGGAATATAGAGTATCTTTATATACACTATTTTATTTTATTTTTTTAAAGATTTTATTTATTTATTTGACAGGCAGAGAGAGAGGGGGAAGCAGGCTCCCTGCTGAGCAGAGAGCCCAACGTGGGCTCAATCCCAGGACCCTGGGATCATGACCCGAGCCAAAGGCAGAGGCTTTGACTCACTGAGCCACCCAGGTGCCCCTATATACACTATTTTAATTTTATATAGCTATCTCATGATTTAATAGGATAGTTACCATTTTTTCTGTATTTTAAAGAGAAGACAACAATAATCCATATACATTAATTAAGTAGTACAGTGTCAAATAGAGTTTACCTCAGGGACTTAGCCTGTTCTTGTTGTTGTTGTTGTTTTGTTCTTTTTTTCCCAAAAACTTTCTACTAACCCATACAACAATAATTTTTTTTTTCTTAAAAATGTTGTAGTTATTTATTTTTTCTTGCTAAAAAATATTTTACCTTCTCCACACTGGGGGAAAAAAACCTTAGAGATAATGTTTTGCCATTATATATTTTATATATTTCATGATTTCTGTATTAAATATATTTTTTGTTTCAAATCAGAAACTCAAAGTACTTTACAAATATAAATTTTATTCTGTAGGAGGAGGTAAATAATTCTTGCATTAATACCAGTCAAACAAAAACCTCAAAACATCATATTTGTCCTTTCTCCTCTACATCTGGGAATGCATAAGAATTGAGAGATATAGGAAGAAATACTATGTTCCAGTCATAAAAGGCAGGTAATTTTGTCTTTGAGTTTGAAACACTGGTATAGTCTAAGGCAACCCAGCTTCCACTAACCTACTTAAATATTTCTAGGAGGAAAAATAAAGAAATGAAGTAGAAAAAGACAGACAAAATGTCCACATGGGAACAAATAAGAATAAATATTTGTAGTAATATTAGTTCATTTTTCAAAAATATTATATGCCATAAATTGTTGCCTATCCTGAGCCAGGAGTGTGCTACTGAAATTTGAACTAGATACAGTCTGTATCTTTCAGAATGAGCTAAATAAATTACATTGCAGTATTATAATTTTCAGTGGCTGAAAATCATCTTGTATTTTGCACATGGTAGATGGAGGAACTTTGTTCATCATGGTCATTAAGAGATCCAGAAAGACAGCAACCATCTTGAATGTTACACAGTGTTAGAGGGAATAGAGAATGATTTAGATGATCTCAACCCATATTATTATTATTTCTGCTCATAACAATTACTTTTGCTCACTATATTTACCGGGATCCTGGTAACTGGCTTGCCATAGAAATATTTGGTAGACAGTACTAATGTTTGTAACACAACAATACTAGTTTAGTTGTTAAAATAATCCATAGAACCACATCTTAGAGAATACTAGAGCCTAAGAAGACAAGTGGTTAATTCAGCAGAATGTATCAAAACCATCTCACATAATCACAGTGTACCACTTAAGTGTACCTAAAGGAAAATGTCTTCATCTTTCTGTATGTTACACCTCTTCAGAGCAAGTTTTAGATAATAGTTATATAATTATAAAATTACTTCAGAAACTCTTTAACAATTACTGTTATTGAGTATTACAGGTTTATTTTTATCAGTCTTCTGACATCTCTGAAGATTGCCATCATTTATTTTTATGTCTACTATATTATTCAGTGGGCCAGAGTACTAACTTTACAGACAGCACAACCTAAAAACACAGCATCTAGTGTTTCTGAAAGTATTTGCTCCTATGCAAACAATATTAAGAGGGGTTGCTGTGACTAATGCTTCCCATGATTCCTCTCAGAAAGGATAAATTGATATTTTTCTTATTCTCAAGTATAAATAGGTCATTTGAGCTCAAGCTAATAGAAAACTCAATTTATGAATTAAATCTAATTGAAACAGAACCCAGATAGGTAGTATAGAAAATAAATTTCTTCTAAAACAAACACAGGAAAAATATCTGAGTCTGAATAAAAGCTATTTTGTTGGCAGTAAATAAGGTAATGTAATTAAAGCCTTCGTTACTGTTTTTATGGTTTCAAAGTCTGCTAGGTTCTTATTTGTCTAGTACAAATTAATTTAACTTGTCATGCATTGGCCTGCCAATATAAAGCATGTTGTTTTATGACTTACAATGAGTGTATAAGGTGTGAAAGGTGTGTGCAACTTACAAGACTGCTTAATATGTATTCTGGGTTTGGAATGAATATAAAGCAACCACAACAATGAAGACATGCAAAAAGGTATGTGGTCCTGTCAGTCACTCTTATTTTTACTTTTCTCATGATACTTAAAATGCTGACATTAGAGATGCCTTAACAAGCAAAATTATCACATCATTGTAGTCCACACAAAAAGTCTACCAGAAATACTGTTGTATCAATTTTGAGTCTGAAGAAATATTGGAATTTTAGAGATCTAAGATTTAAAAAAGACCTTCCAAATGACTAGATCACTCACTTCTGAGCCACTCCTGGGGCTATGTCTTTCATGTATCAGCACAGTATGCTACCTATGTTCATAAACCTACATAAGCAATACTTTACAAGATATACTCTGCACTCCTGAATCCCTGAAACATTGATGATAAATAGTAGAATACTTGATATTCTTGGCATGCAATGCAGTAAACGCTCTATGAAGAGAACTTCTGTACAGCTCTTCTACTTAATGCAATCCTGCAATAGAATTTAACTTCTATTAGTCTTGCTCCTCACAGCTCTCTTATCCCCAGGTGTTCATATGAAAGCTGAGATTCTTATAAACAAAGTATTCTAGCCTTCAGGGTGAATTTTCAAAATCCTGCTTAGGCAAGGCACATACAAAACCTGTTAGTTTATTGCATTTTGTGTACATGTTGCCTCTGCAGTGTTTGGAACATTCACCCCTTCAGGTTAACACATTCATTAAAAAACATCTCATGAGTGTGATATGAACTCAAATTTGAGCACACAGATTTGAATGAATAAAAAGGCACTTACAGAGACAGATAATAGTCACATTCATAGGTCTGTGATTTTTCAACCTAGCTCTAGGCCAACATAATTTCACACAGTGTAACAGAATGAATAATAAACTTATTGCCTAATCTTTAAGACAGCACAACATCAAATTCTGGAATTAAAAATATGAGACAGCTATACTTAATTGTCCCCCCCCCACAAAGCTTTAATCATAAGATTAATAAGGTATGAATGTAATTTAGGCCAGATGTGTGTGTGTGTGTGTGTGTGTGTGTGTGTGTGTGTTTTAAATCTTCAACCAATTTCTGAATTTTAAGATGTTTTTCTTTGACCACTGGTGATTTTTTAAACTAATATCTGCTTTTTCACCAAAGTCCAAGGAAGAACCTATTAAATGTTTAACTATTAATTATATAATACCCAATTATAATTATACATAAATTATTTTAATTCCTTATATTTAAATTGATCTTTTAAAATTATAACCTTTATAGCAGGTTTTTGTCAATATTAATACCTATGTCTGAAAATGCTCAAAGCGGGTATTGTGTTTTACAGTGCTAATGCATTCAGAATGATCAGTTAATGACAAATACTTCACAAAACCTTCCATATAGTTTGTGGAATCCATTAATATGTATGAAGACTACTGTTACCAATCAGAGATTATTGGAAAAATGATATTTTTACATTATTAACTGAAAAGGAGGTAAAATAAAATCAAAATTATTCTTTAGAGCTGTTATATTCTTTTGACCTGACTACATAGTCCACAGTTTATTATGTTTTAATCTTTACACAAATATTGGCTGGGCAAGTTTCCAACCTCTACTCTGTTTAGCTACCTTTTCCATGTTATTCTATTACCTGAAAATAACAAGCCTTGTATAGATAGCACTGTCAATGTTATCTAGCAATCAGTATCCATTACATTAAATAAATGTGAGACTAATTGCATTTCCCTTATGGACTATCCGTCTGTCTTCCAGAATTTTGGTAACCACTATTGTTTACTATATTTTACAGTAAGATTTATTTTATACCATCCAACTCTATTCTAAGTTTTTTCTTCTCTATTTCATAATTACTCATTTCTTTTTATAATAGTATAGATTTTATAATAATAATTTTATAATAGTATAGATTTTATATATATTATATTATATATATAATAATAGTATAGATATATATTTTTATAATAGTATAGATTTAATTTATGGACTCACTAAGTTTCTCTCTCTCTCCCTATATATATATGTATATATATATACATATATATATAAAATCAAGGGTTTGAGGACTCATGTCAGTTTTCTTAAATAACAAGTTTACCTAATTTCATCTAGAATTGTTTTCCTTCATCTATTCACTCATTCAGCAAATATAAGCTATTTTAAGCCAGGAACTCTACTTGATACTGAATATTAATCTATAAACAGGACATGGAAGTAAAACCTAGTGAAGGATTCAGATTAAGCAAATAAGCAAATAAGAGTTTTGTGGGGGTACCTGGGTGGCTCAGTGGGTTAAAGCCTCTGCATTCGGCTCAGGTCATGATCCCAGAGTCCTGGGATCAAGCCCCGCATCAGGCTCTCTGCTTAGCAGGGAGCCTGTTTCCTCCTCTCTCTCTCTCTCTCTGCCGACTCTGCCTACTTGTGATCTCTGTCTGTCAAATAAATAAATAAAATCTTAAAAAAAAAAAAAGAGTTTTGTTATGGTGTGTAGAAAGTGCACCATGCTGACAAGACTCAGGAGGGGTCCTTGCCAAGATTTTGGAGATGAGGGAATACTCCTAAGAGATATTGATGTCTATGCTAAAATACAAGAACTAGGGAGGAGTAAACCTGACATAAGGGCTACCTTCAGATGTGTGTGTGTGTGTGTGTGTAAGAGAGAAGAGTGTGCATGTGTGTATGTGTGTATGTTAAGTGTTATTAGGGTAGGAAGTAAGCGAAGTAGAAATGCAAAGTGAAGCAAAAGTGGGAAGAAAGAGTAGAAGTGTGTTTCAGAAATAGGATATAGCTTTCAATGAACTAGGAGAAGTTTGAGATGATTAAGATAATACTGGAATTTGCCCAGATTTTTGTTTGGCATCAAAAGTCGATTGCCCATGAAGCTATGGAAAGTTAACTTCCTAGAGCCCTTTTTTGTATTGGAATCCTCCAAAGCCCTGGGAGGGACTGTAGCAATGTGCTTAATTAAATATGTAAAACTTCACTTGTGAAGATAAGGGATTTTACTTCAATTGATGAAGTGTACTGTCTTTCCATGCTTTCTCCTATGTCAGGAAACATTGGAGAGGCCTCCTAAAAGGAACTTGAGTTGATCAAGGGATAGTGGGGTATTTTGATGGGACTCGCAATTACGTCTATGTTGCATAGTTATTTTTTAGTTTTTCCCATGAAACTCTCAACCAGGATGTTTCTACTGGGTAATGAGAAGTGGATTAAAAAAATATATTGGAAAAACATTTAAATTTCTGGAATGAAACAATGACATTAATACAGATAATTTTTTTTAAATGCTAAATGTGATACCACTGGAAAAAAGACATTGATTACAAATTGTTTAATGGCATCCTCAGTTAAAAGAACAAAGACTTGATGCCAAACAGATAGTATCTGAGATAAAATTGATAGGGCTTTTCCAAATTTGATAACAATTCTATTGTATAGTATTTTCAGTACAAGGCTATTCATGAATTTGTATGCTGAAATGTATTTTCTTAAACTAATAAAGTGAAGCCTGAACAGTGTTGCTAAGGGAAAATTGGAAATAATCTTTCTCTTTTCTCTAAGAAGATGCAACAAAGTAATTGTCCTATAAGAGGTAAAAATATTTTATCACTTTGTAAAAAAAAAAAAAGCATTATAGAAGTGAATCAGACATTAACTAATACAAATATTATATTCTTTTCTGAATTTTAGGTGTTTCTAATATTTGTCAGGTTTTTAAAATTTGTGATTTTTCTCCTTTCTTATCAGAAATGAGGTAGTGCTGAAATTTTATCAAGTCCCTCAAAATCCTGGATCTTCCCCTGCCTGGCAAACAATTGTGCTAAAAAAAAAATGGTAGCTCTTTCTTTTTGAAGACCAGGTTAATTCACTGAATCCATTAATTCTTTCTTCAGTGTCTCAGGCTCAATATTATCTCCTTACTGAATTTTTATGGTAATTTTAGCACTTACCTCTGGCAATTTCTCATTGTAGGATTATTATGGTTTGCATGCACTTTGCACTTGGTAATTATTTATTGACAATGGCAAACTCATAAACACAATACTGGATTCTCCAAATTTAGGAGAATTTCAGATTGAACTTCGCCATTATTACTTTTCAAAGGAAATATAGCCACTGGAATTATTTCCAGGTTCTCTTCTCCTCTCTGCCCCATAATTCTGGTTATTTCATCCTTATTAATCTTTCTCAGTGCTGATATTGTTGGATCTTTGTCCTTGATTCTGAGTTTCAAGTAATAATCATCTTTTTACAAGAAATCTGATAAAACCAATATCATCATTTCATTGTCGATACAGACCTCTGACAATTGAATCATTTAATTTGATCATATAATAATATCTCATTAGCTCTGTCTACTGTTTGGTTCAAACCCTCATGCTCCTTGTCATTTTCCAATAGACCACCTCTAACTGATTTAGAATCTTGCTATTTGAAGTTGACATTCATTTGGATTTTTGAAACTATATCTTCCAAATAAAGGGCAGAGCTTTTGTTTTTGTTTTCATTTTAGTTTCTAAAGAGAGTTGGGCTTCCCGAAATAGTGTTTCTTTAGATCAATCTGTGTGTGTTCCTTTATTTACTTGTATGTAAAATAACTCATTGACACTAAAATGTGGAAACCCCTTATGAAAAAATGACAAATGTTTCTGTGTTGGTATCACTTGGTATACATATTTGAAGGGATCAGAATGGGAGAAGATATTTGCAAATGACATATCAGATAAAGGTTTAGTATCCAAAATATACAAAGAACTTCTAAAACTCAAACCCAAAAAGCACATTAATCCATTTAAAAAATGGACAGAAGACATGGACAGACATTTATCCAAAGAAGACACACAGATGGCCAACAGACACATGAAAAGATGCTCAAACATCGCTCATCACCAGCAAAATATAGATCATGTATTTTCAAATATGGGAGGGGACTTAAAGGTCCATATCCCATAAAACAGTTTTCTTCTGGTTTTAGTGTGGCAATTTCTCACTCACTGCCAGTCTGTCCTTGTGGAGACAAAGTGACAGTATCTGTTTCATAGTATGGCATCTCTGGTCCTGAAAGTCTTAATTAACAGATGAATCCTCTGAACACCAAAGGAGAAAAATACTGCTTCTTCTATTTCACCAACTTTCAAATATTTTA
>ML100888.1:0-11615 GCA_003697995.1 Taxidea taxus jeffersonii | reverse complement strand
CATGTTATTACCTGCTAGGGTAATGCAAACATCCAAATCAGATCTGACCTTGAACTTCTCTTCATTAAAAAAACTACTAGAAATTGTCCTCTCCAGAAAGTGACCCATTGAACTGTCTTCAGTATATTGCTTTTCTTCATATGAAATAGTCTATACAGTCCTCCTGTTCTCAATGTATCCCTAAATCAGAAGCCCTACAGGATACTGTTTTTTGTTTCTCCCATGATATTCAACCTGGTATATAAAGCCATGTGCACCTAGAGCACTGTATAAATAATAAATAATAATATTTATGTCCTTCAGGGGAAGACTGGAAACTTTTCTACTTTAATTGAGTTCTTCTGTTTGTGCTTTTGATGTTTTATTTATTGTGTGCTTTGTTGGAGGGATTTTTTCTGTTTATTGTGTGGTTCCTGTTCTATTTCAGCACTGGAAATAGCTCCTGTCTTGTGTTGCCCTTTTCTTTGAAATTTTGTTTAATTTCTGTCAGATGAAGGTGCTTTGGAGGCTGAAGGGCACTTGTGTCAATAAATTAAGGATATAAAAAATGTCATCTGTCACTTTTTCACCGACTCTACAACATTTATCAATGCATCAGGAAAAATTACTTTAGTCACAATTTCCTCACAAAGAAATTTATTTTCTTGTTTTTCTCTGATAACCTTCTAATTTTTAAGTGTAATCAAATTGTAGTGAAAGCCAGTAAATTATTCACATGTTAGGGTTAAGTTTAAACTCTAGCCACTAGAGCATTGAGACCAAGGCACAACAGCCCTAGAGACAAAGTGGGGAATGGGACAAAACTCCCCTTTCAGCGTGCATCTCTGACCAAGAACTGCATGCCTGTACCTCCGATGGGGATAAGCTGCACAATTTTAACTGCAAATTGCTAAGCATGAGCAATGCCAAGAGGTGATATCATAAAACCTGTGGACCAGGTGGCCTTTTGCTACTGTAGCTTCCTGGCAAACACATAGTCAATCCATCAGTTCATGCAGCCCACCATAACTGAGGGAGAAACCAGGGAGAGAATATAATTTAATGTCATAGGAACAAACATTGTGCCAGAGAGATGTGAGGTAATATCTGAGCTCTACTGTGTAACTGAAGGCATTTTACTTTTCTGTTTTATAGACTTTCAGTTTTCTCATCGACAAAAACATGGGAAAAAATCATCTTAAAATGCTGTAGGAGGATTGATTAAGATGACATATGTAAAGTGATTAGCACATAGTAAATGTTAAGAAATGGTATTTTAATATCCTATTAATAATGGACAGTCTTCCTGTTCATGAGCTATAATCATCGCTTTGGGTGGGTGCCAGACTAGTCAAAGTTATACTCCCTGAGGGAACTCTGGAAGACTTGTACTTTTTATTTCTGATTGAGGAGCATCCATCTGCTTTGGGATCTTAATAACCATGTGTAGTAACTCTAATTTTTTAAAAAAAGTGATAACTGGTGTTCTCTTCATTGAATCACCTTCCTATTCAAATACATTTTTGAAGGTATGTTATGTGCTCAGCATGGTGCTAGCTGTTGAGTCTCTAAAGATGAATAAAGGTGTGCTTCTCTTTTGAGAAGCATGCAGATAGGTGAATAGATTAATTTCAGTTCAATATAACCTAAAATAAAAGGCAAAGTATACAAACAGAGTGTAGAGCCACCAAACCTTTAGTAGAAGTACAGAGCAGAGGAACCTACAGGCAATGCCAAGATTTACCTCAGGAAGCATGTTGAATTTTTTTTTTTTTCTTTTTATCTCTAGGCCAGAGCAGTTTTGGGTATGAACGTCCAGGAAGAGAGTGAGGGAAGGAGAAGTTACCTCCTGCTATTTTGTTAAATGGTGAATAATGGCATATTAGGAATGAGAATGCAGTGGGAACTTAAACATAACTTTGTAATACAGTTAGGAGTGTGAGTTATAAAGTCACCACACCAAGATTTCTCTCTTTTGTTCTTTTCTAGCTGATTCTTAATCTCTTTCTGTTCAAGGTTTTTTTTTGTTTGTTAGTTTTGTTTTGTTCTTATTTAGTAAATTTGACCGGGGCATTGCGAGGATTAAAGGAAGTGATGTTTTTAAAATGATTAGTATATGATTTGCATATAAGTATTCAAAAAAGCTGATTGCTATTCATATTGAAAAAATAATCCAGTATTATGAACTATGCATAATTTAGGGGGGAAAACATACAAAATTAAAAAAAATATCTAAAATGTTAAGATATATTTTGTCTTCTACCTTAAAAAACTAAATTATTTCTTTGAATTGCCACTTCAGTGTGTATTAAAACCTACATAATGTCCTAGAAGAAGTAGTATGATTTTCAAATGATATCCTGGCCGAGCATACATTATCTGAACACATGGTTTCCCTTTTTGTGGAGTGAAATCTGGTTCATTCAGTTCAACTCCGTGAAATGGTTAAAAAGAAAAAAAAAAAGAAACAGTGATAATTACTCACTAACTTGAATTAATGTGACTGCATTATGCCTTAATAACTGCAGTTTACTCATGTCTCCCTGTAATAATCCAAAATTAATTTCATTTTATGCTTGCAAATAATCAGTTCACTTATGAAGGTTAGCCATCTTTCTTAGCAAAGTTATTCCTTTCTCGTTACTTGCTGGGTTGTGCTAATGAAAGCAAGCCTGTAGATGCAGACAGATCTACTTCTCCTGCTCTTGGCGTGGAAGGAAGAGCGTGGGTCTGCCGACAACTGGATTTGGGGCCTGGAAATTTGATTCCAGTCCCAGCCATTTGCAATATAAGCACTTTAGTGTCTCCTAGCATCTCCAATGGAGTGGACCAAAACTGTCCCTGGGGAGAGTACATAAGCACTTCAGACTCTCCCAAATAGCTATGCAGTCCACCTTCTTAGCTTATAGTAATAGTGTATAGGGCTTTGTGTATGCCAGGCACTCTTCCAAGTGTTTTACACTTAATACCTAAGGATGACTCTAGGAAGTAGGTGTTATTATCACCCTCATTTTATAGGTGGATGAACTGAGTCACAAAGAGATTAAGGAACTTGCCCAAGATCATGCAGCTATTAGATATTAAAGCTGTTATTCAAAGCCCAGTCTGCTGGCTCCAGACTCTATCATCCAAAACTCTAAACTGTACCACTTCTCAATACACAAGACCCACAAAGCATTCTACAATTTACAGTCGATCATGTTTCCCTATTTTAGATGAAAATCAACCGTAGTTAAATAAAGTAACTTCTTACCTTTTAGTAGTTTGCAAACTAGTAATTATCCTCTCTGTGGCCTCTTTTTCACTTTTGGTTTCACTGGATGCCCAGTTATACTATTTTAATTTGGTTATGCAGACCTGCTATTTTATGAAAATAATCTCCAATTTTTTTTCTTGCCCATATGTTCTCCATTTCCAAGCACAGAAATGCTTTATAACTTGGGAGATTATTTATCCTTTCTGGGGCTCAGTTTCTCCATCTGTACATAAAAGACAGAGGCATAACTTAAATCCCTAAAGACTTTTAACTGTAAAGGTTACCCTTCTATAGTTTCATGATAGTATATTTGAAGTCTCATATTGTTTTGCTTTTGATATTTATCCATCCCAGCAAATTAAGTTCTTTGTTTTGTATGTACTAAATTTTAAGTAAGTCTCCCATTGATTTTTGTAATGATCTAAATTCTAATATAGTGACCTTTTAAAAACTATTTTAATTAGACACTGAAGTTAAAGAGTTACTCTAATACAGCCACACAGGAAATTTAAATCATAATGCTCTGAAACATTAAATGTTCCAAAATGGACCTGAAAATGCCTGGGCAATATCAGGTGGCATACAAGATCTCCTGGGCAGGCTGCTGAATAACCCATTGTAAAGAAATTGTAATAAAAAGAATGGCTGCACTGTGCAATGATCCCTC
The DNA here is from genome assembly GCA_003697995.1 of Taxidea taxus jeffersonii. Taxonomy (NCBI): domain Eukaryota; kingdom Metazoa; phylum Chordata; class Mammalia; order Carnivora; family Mustelidae; genus Taxidea; species Taxidea taxus. The sequence goes on along the minus strand of ML100888.1, from coordinate 7,713 downwards.
CCACTTCTTAAGAGACTTGTGAAGTCAAGTTCTCACAAATAAGTGCTGGAAGGAAAGAAAGAAAGAGTATATTGCCCTTCACAAGCTTCCTCTTCTTAGTTCAAGAGTGAGTAGAATTTCTATCATTCTACCTCAGCCACACATGAAAACATATACCACAGGGCTATGAGATTCATGGTGCACCCTTAAGGATAACAGGGTCATGGATGACCTGGATTGCCAAAATTTGGAAGGGAATATTCAGGCATATTGCAAGAATTTGCAGAACAGTAGGGATCTGGAAATAGACTGCTGGCACCTCTTCCTCCTTTATTAATCATTGTAAGTATGGCAGATGGTCCTTATGTTATTATCCAAGAGATGTAGGAGCAGTGGTATAGAAAGAGCCATCCTCCTCTTTTGTCCTCATTCAAGAAAGCGAGATATCACATTGATATTTAGATGGATAAATCAAAACCTTTTATTGAACAATTAATTTATTGAATGCCGTTTATGTTCCAGATACTATTGTAGGTGATGGCTATAGAGCAGGGAATCAAACCCTTACCTTCATGTGGTTTCTATCCAAATTGTGGCAAGAAGCAGATGATAGATAAAATAAGTAAAAAATGTAATACATTATTTATAATCACAGCAAATTAGGGCCTGTGAACTAAATCTGCTCTACCTCTTGTTTTTGTAAATAAAGTTTTATTAGAACACAGCCATGCTGGGCACCTCAGCAGCTCAGTTGGTTGAGTATCCGACTCTTGATTTCAGCTCAGGTTGTAATCTGAGGCATGTGGGATCAAGCCCTGCATAAGGCTCCGTTCTCAGTGGTAAGTCTGCTCAGGGTTCTCTCTCTTGGTCTCCTTCTGCCTCTCCTGCTTGTGTGCTCTCTCCCTCTGTGTCTCTCTCTAGAATAAATAAATAAATGAATCTTAAAAAAGAAAGAAAGAAAGAAAGAAAGAACACAGATATGATTCTTCATCTACCTACTCTCTGTGGCTGCTTTTGTGCTACAGTGTTGAGAAGTTGCAACAAAGACTATCTGTCCGGCATCTGTCCTTTCACAGAAAATGTCTATGGCATCTGGATTAGATACTAGTAAGTAGTATGGATAGAAATAAATGCAGGAAGGGGGAGAAGAACAAGGTGTTCTTTTAGACGAGTGACCAGAGGACAAGTCGCCGAGAAGGTCACGTTTCTGTAAAGCTCTAAGGAGGTGAAAGAGCAAGTCGTAGAGCTTTTAAGGAAAGAGCATGCTGGGCAGAGAGAATAACAAGTTCACAAGCTCTGAGACAGGAAAGAGCTTGGAATATTCTATAAACAGCAAAGAGGCCAGCTTTGCTGGAGCAGAGTAAGGGAGAGGCAGGTAGGAGATCAAGTAATGGGGCAGAATGTGTCAAGTAGTCATGTAGGGCCTTGGAGGCAATTGTATTCAGAGTGAGTTGCAAACCTTTGGAGGGTTTTGACCAAGTGACTATTTGATTTACATTTTAACAAGATTTTCTCACATCTCACTGAGTTGAGAACACTAATGGGGAACAAGGCTAGAGCAGGGAGAACTTTTATTCAATGTAGTAAGGAACCATGCATGAGAAGATGGTGGCTTGGAAAATAGAAGTGGAAGTGATTTTAAAAATCGCAGTGATAATGATCGAGATCTGATTTCCAATTAAATGCTACTTTTATTTAGTTTAGGGCAATAAAGTAATATCATTTTGAAGTAGAATAAAATATTTTCTTACTTTCATGCAAATGTATTTGCGTTGTATAACTTGCTTCATAGACAAATGCAGGGTTAGTCATGTTTACTAATTAGGATTTAAAGGTGGTATTGTTTGTTCATTTGTTTTCCATATAAAAGCTGTGATTTGAATGTCCCATTGTGAACAGGCAGGTGGTCTGAAAAGGGGGTGAAATATCAGCTAAGTCCTTTACATTCTCTTCCTTTTACTTTTCTTCAATTATCACTGAGAAATTCAGCAATTTAAAATAGAACTCTCCATCACTAAGATGAATTAGCAAGGTTCCACTGTAATAATTTCCCATTAAAATCCATGAAGTTCAGGTTTTATATGATGAGTTCAGAGATGGCCACACAAACGCATTGCTCTGCAGGCAGTCTGTTTAATCTAATGTAAAAGCTATCATGGCTTTTAAAACTTACCTGCAAGAATAGCCGGAAACCACAGTTTGAGTGATAGAGTCCTGAGTTTTAGAAAGCAATATTAAAAAAGAAGAAGGAAAATAGGAAGAGTGTATTCCAGTGTGAGCTTTGGATAGTTGTGTGAGGAAGACATCTCAATAGTAGTTTTCTAGGCTGTTGTGTGTATATGTATATATATATACATATAGACTCAGCAATAAAAAATGGATATTATATATAATGGAATATTACTCAACAATAAAAAAACAATGACATGGATGGAGCTAGAGAGTATTATGCTAAGCAAAATAAGACAGAGAAAGACAAATACCATATGATTTCATTCATATATGGAATTTAAGAAACAAAATAAATGATCAAAAGGGAAAAAGAGAGAGAGAGGCAAACCAAGAAACAGATTCCTACTATAGAGATTTTCTGATGTTTACCAGAGGGGTGGTGGGGAGTGGGGCATGGGTGAAGAAAGTGATGGGGATTGAGGAGGGCACTTGTGATGAACACCAGGTGTTGTATGGAAGTGTTGAATCACTGTGCTATATGTCTAAACTAAAATTACACTATATGTTAAATAATTGGAATTTAAATAAAAAAATAAATAAAACAACAGAGGGAGGGAAGAAAGGAAACAAAAAGCAAAAACAAACACACTTTTGTTGTTGTTAATTCTCTCTTCTTTGTTATTTTTTTCTTTTCCACCATTTTACTTTATTAGATTTATTTGTTCTTTTCTAATTTCTTATATCAGTGATTAGCTAATTAAATTTTAGGCTTTTCTTTTTGAGATGACCATTGAAGTATATAAATTCCCCTCCAAGTACTGCTTTACCTGCAGTAAACAAATTAACATTTGGTTAAAAAAAATGTTAACCAAATTAACATTTGATTTTTAAAAAATCATCCCATTAATTAAATTCTTTACACATCACAGGGCAGCACAGCATTTATAGAATTTTGAGATAAAAGGAAATTGTGTATTTTGTTGAAACCAAGCTGGACAGAATGAACTTATCATAGCCAAAGGATACATAATAGCACCATACATTTCTATAGACCTTTATAAATTATAAAGCATTTTCATATACATTCTCTTATAAAACCAAGAAAGTTTGTGGGTCAGAATCTTTTTCAGGAGAGAAAACTTACTCAGGGAAATTAAGTGACAAAGAAATTTGGAACCAGAATTTTGGAACCAGAACAACCCTGTTCTTTCTCTCTCTTTTTTTCTTCCTTTCTTCCTTCCTTTCTTTCTTTCTTTCATTAAGATTTTATTTATTTATTTGACACAGAGAGAGAGAGAGAGAAAGGCAGAGAGAGGGAGAAGCAGTCTCCCCACTGAGCAGAGAGGCCCATGCTAGGCATGATCTCAGGATTCTGGGATCATGACCTGAGCTGAAGACAGACACTTAACTGACTGAGCCACCTGGGCACCCCAACCCTGTTGTTTTGAGCTCTAACATAGGATATTTTCAATATTCATGTTCTCTTTGACATTAATGAATTCTTTATTGTATTCAAATGTGATATTGGGCCTTTTTATCATCACCTAGATGTTAGAGGGAAAGAATAACTAGCCACCGCCTTTTATATTATAATTTCCTGTTTACAAGTCATTCCTGTACTATCTCATTTGCTCTTTCTGTTTTCCTGATAAGAAAACTAAGTCTGGGATACTTGCCTAAGGTCGATACAGAAATGATAATGGAAATCTGGCTCTTCTAACTCCAGAACTCTTGTTTCTTCTATTAACCATTATACCACAAAACCATGTGCAATTTAAATGCATATATAATTATATATATGTTATATGTATAATTATATATATATAACTATAATATATTTATAATTTGTAAAATACATATTTATATGTTTATCATTATATATATACATCCTGCCTTAAGAAATTCATGCTTTGGGAACCATATGCCTGCAGATCCTAATGACACCAAAATTAATAAAAATAAAATAATCCACATTGCATTAAAGGTTTCCCTTAGACTGTGAACTTCTCATAGAGGAGCTGACATTTGGGCTACCATTTGGAGATTAGTTGAGTATTTTTATGAAATAATTAGCATACTGATAGACAATAAATTTTAACATGGACAAAAGAATAAATGGATGGATAGATAGAAGGTGTTTGTAACAAGTGTGAAACTCTGTTTATCTCACTATTGAAGAAACTTTGCTTGAAAGGTGTGAAGCCTTTGAAGCCTTTCTTTACATTCCCTGTCTAAGCCAAGTAAAGTTCTGTGCACATCCTTTGTGCTTCCATAACATGAGTTATATTAGACTGTTAGGTCCTTTGAACAGGAATGACATTTTGCTAATTACTCTATCTGGCACACTCTAGAGTACACATATTTGTTAAATGAGTGAATAAATAGATGAAATGATTGAAACAAATGGATAAATGGATAAATGGTACAACAGTTCTATTGGGAATCATGTATTTATTTTCTCACAGAACTTCTTTCAAAAATTTTTCCCTGATATCACCTCCCCAAGCAGAGTTCTGCCCTTGTGACCCTGCAATGCATTATTGGATGGCTTTTATGAACCTTTGTCTATTCTACAGAAAGATAGAAGATAGATAGATAATATAGTGCGTGATAGGGCACTTAACTGAGTAGACAATTGTCTTTTCCTTAGACCAAGTACTCCTTGAAAATAAGCAGTATTTCCCACTCCTAATTTGACTTCAGTATTTTGACCATAGATACTTAGTAAGTATCTGCCTTTTGAATGCCCCGTCCTTACTCAGCCAGAGGTCTTGTAGGGATGGAACTAAGAAGTATTGTATATCATGTCAGAGCAAATGCAGGATGCCAAGACACAAAATTGTAATAAGACATGTTTGGGTGTTGGTGGTATAGTTGGAAGCTAGAATGCAATAATATTTGCTTACTAGAATCATGGTCCATAGTCCATATGGTCCATATCTTCAGGTGTGAAATTTCCAACATGAAGTACTCAGAAGCTATTTCTGTAAATTCAGCCATTTTTAATAGAATTAGTTTCACCTTGTCACCTAAATTATCTATTAAAATAATGACTTTATGATAGTATAAATCCAGCCTATGTCTTCTAAAATGTTTTGAGTACCTTAAAGAAAAGGGTAGTGCAAATTTAAGACAGCATTATTAAATTTAAGACTCTGTAAATAATGTTAGTCCAAATTTGTGGTTATGTGCCATAAGGATAATTAAGCATAATCAAAGTAATAAGCTTACTATTCTTAATATAGTCTGGGTCTCAGTATTAAATATCTTTTCAGTTAATTTTTAGCATCTTCCAAATACCAATGTACATATCTTATAAAGGACTTTTTATTTTTCTTTTAGAGGTTAAATGCCTATGGTGACTTCTTCCAGAGTTGGGTTGGCTATTTCCGCTTCATAAATCAACTGTTTTTCTCCTAGGACTGAGGGAGCCTCCAGATCCATTTATTCCATTTTGAGAGAAAAAAAAATATTAAGGGTCTTCCAAATAACCTCACTAGTGGAAAAAAAAAAAAATGAAGTTTCTTCTAGGCCCATCAGGGAAAACCAGAGATTATACAAACATTATTTGTCAGCAAATACATATCGATCGAATACAAGTTGTTTTGCCTTCTAATTGCCACATTTCCTTACAAGGAACTTGGCAGGTCAGGGACTTGAGTTTATTGAAAGAAAATGAAACGGGTTGCAGTTTGGCCTGACAGGCTGCATATGGGGAAATACACAACTGAGTTAAAATTTTTCAAAGGGGACTTTGGGCAATAAAAATGATTTAGAGAACCTGTATGTCCCTAACCTTGATATTGACTAGAGAGTATTTAACAATACAAAGTGTGGAAGAGCTTAAACTCAAACATCAAAACTCATAGGTCAAGAAAAGGGTAAAGTCAAAGACATAGTCCAGCGGATGTTGTGCTGTTATAGTCTCACAATTCTTGCATCTTGATTCCAAGGGACAGCGGCTTTTACAACCCTTGTTTTAATTCTCATTATAATTCTCATTACCTCCTAACTGACCAATTGATGTGTGGTATTGAAATTAATCTATTTTTATTCAATATTTTCTAAATATCAGGTGCTGCTTTAGATGTTGGGGTATAGAAATATATTTTTATTCATTTACTAATATTAATATAATTTTATTCATTCACTCATTTATTCAACATGCATTTACTGAGAACCTACTGTAATCTAGGCACTCTTCTAGATTCGGAAAATATAGAGATTAATATAACTTGGGCCTGAACTATGAGAGCTTATAGAGCAAATATTTCTAGAACTCACAGAGGAAATAATTTCTAGGCCGTGTGCTAAGTGTAGAAATAGAGGGGTTTGAAAGGTACCAAATAAGTTTTGAAGAGAGGACTTAATGAAAGTTTCAAAGAGGTGGTAGGGCTTAAGATTGGTTTTAATGGGTGAATAGGAGTTTTCCAGGTTGACAAGGAATGGAGCAAAGGAGAATGAACAAAATACGTAAAGGCAAAGAGATATAATATTAGATTCAGGTTTCAGAGGAAGCAATCACAGTAATAATTAGATCCTCTCAACAGACCAGAATACTGAGTGGGAATCACTCTGCTCTTTACAATTAGGGCTGAAAACCACAAGTCTCATCTCAAGCTTAGTCACTCACTTTGCATATTTCATGACTGCTCCATTTTGCTGTGAACTAAACACATTCATATTAAAACAGACATACAGCGATGCTAACAACAAAAATGGGTACTACTTCATAAATGCAATTTTTCCTCAATGATAGCACAGACAACTCTTGGTAATTTTTACACAGATATTTAGGTTCATGATAACAGAAAACTCCTTTCTTTCTTCCCCTGTCACCTTTCTTCCTCTCCTTCTTGATCCCTTTTTGGATCTAGCTGTTACGAACATAGCCTATAAATTCAGAGGCACAGAGGAGTGAACCAAGGAGAATCAAGATACATCCAATACACCCTCAGTCTTCTCTGATAGGAACTCCTCATTCCAGCCTCTTTTTAACTACTTCAAATAAATTAAATCCCTAGTGTGCTATGTAGCTCATTCTTAAGATGAAGGCACCATGTGGTGGAATTGTACTCCACTATAAATGACACATTTGTTCCTATGAAAGATCTCACACCAACATGTATCTTTTAATGGACTTCTAAACATAGCTTGGAATTCTTAAAATTCTCACTCAGCAAAGTCACATTAAATTCCTTTATGTCATCACTTCATATGAAGTAATAAACAAGAACACAGTTGTATCTAAGACATGTAGATTTTAAACTAGCAAGGTATTATCTTTTAATTGTAGGAAACTTATTAAGACCTGTGAAAATATGACAGAATTCTAAAGATTGATAAAACATACATATTTCCTATAATTTTACTCAAAAATATATATTGAGAGCATATTCTTTGCCAAAATCTGAGAGTACACAAGTAGAAATCATTCTTGCTGTGAAGGTTCATAATTTATCATTGATTAGGATCTGCAAATATTTCGAAGGGTAAGCACAGATTTTTACCATGAGTCATGATAATTGGAAATTTCCTTAAATTTTCTGAAGTTTAAATTTA
>RCUC01126954.1:0-10524 GCA_003697995.1 Taxidea taxus jeffersonii | reverse complement strand
GGCCAGCTACTACTTAAAATATTGCATATATTTAATATTCCCCCAAAGTTCTCAGAGGTCATTACTATTGTTTATTTTTGCAAATAAGGAGACAGACTAGAATTCTAGGGTGTTCTGTAACTTACCAAATGTCCACAGCCAACAAGTGGCAGAGACAAGGGTTGAACCCGGGCAGTCTTTGACCCACCACAGGGCACTGCTTCTTAGAGAAGTCACCAGTGTCCGGGTGCCACCTGTCCCATCTCCTTAGAGAGCTCCCTCCCCTCGAGAGCAAGCTGCTCTCTCCTGAATGCTTACTGAACCAACATGTGATCTACCACCCAATATCTCCTCAACCTCCATTGGCTTCGTGGTCAGCTTCTGCAAAGGCTGGTGTGCCCTTGCTGCGTCCTCATCTCCCACCCATCTGAGGCCCTCCTCGACCACCAGAGCTCTTCTCATTAAGGCCACTAACCACTCTTCAAGGCTGAAGCCACTGGACTCCCTGCAGTCCTCACCCCACATGATTTCCTCGCGGTTCCCACACCAGTGATCTCTCTCCACTGTCATTGGGCTTTCTCAACACCTTATTGCTTCTTCTTGACAAACCACCAAATGGAAGATTCTTTAGGGCCCTGCTCTGGGTTCTCACTTCATATTCTCTCTCTAAGCAAACTAAAGTACTTTCAAAACTTCGAATTACCATCTAAGTTTCCAAAATTGGGTTCTTGATGCCTTCCTACATCTGCTCCCTCTTCAGTCTGTCCTATCTCACTAAAAGGCACCACCACTCCCTCAGGAAGAGTAACCCAAGTCACCAATGTCCGCCCTCTTCTCTACCTTCCCTTACCTCTAATCCATCAGACCTCATTGATTCCATCTTCAAAATACGCCTAGATTTCATCCTTTTCTTTTTATCACTACTGCTACCACCCTGAGGCCTGAGCACTTGAACAATTGGATTAGCCTCTGAACCATTACCCCCATGTCCACTCTTGTGCACACCCCATCCTCCCTCCACCAGGTGCCCAGAGCAATTTCCTTCAAGTGTTTAAACAGATCATGTCACCTCCTACTCAAAGTTCTGCATTTGGCTTTCATTGCTGTTAGGATACAACCTGAATGTCTTTCCATCGACCACAAGGCCCCACATAATCCGGGCTTGCCAACCTCCCTGGTGCCTATTGCTGCTGCTTACCACCCTCCCCGACCCCATGCGTCAGCCCCAGCAGTGCCCCTTGTGTCCTTCCCTCTTCTGCACCCATGCGTCCTTCTTAACCCAACTGGCTATGGTCTTAACCCATTCTCAACCTAAATTAGGTCCTTCTATCATATGCTCCCAAAGCTTCCTGTACTTTCCTTCATAGCACGATAGCTGATGATTAGTGATTACCTTTTCATAAGCCTGCCCACTGGATGGTAGGCTGCCTAAGGGCAGGAACAATGGCTTTCTGGCTCAGCATGGATATTCTATGTCCAGCAGAGATCCTGGCATGTAAGGAGTACTCAAAAAGGATTTAAGGCATCCTCTGTTGGAAGGGTGTGGCCCCTACTAGCCAGCACGGTGAACCTCCAACCCCCTAGCTGCCTGTTGGCTGACCTGAAGGCAGGAGCTGGCCATCCCATCCGGTCTGCGTGGTCAGGTCTCCGCAGGATTCAGCTGGAGTCAGGACTGCAGCCAGGCATTCACGGCATCCTGGGTAGCTGCCTCCATGGCTGGGCTTTTCCTGCCTGCTTAGTAATACAATGAGTTTTGTTTCAGTACAGTAAGTGCTCCTCCCTGTGGAGCCCTGTGGCTTATGGAAGATGGGAAGTCAGGGTTTGGGAAGATCTCAACAAAGCTCTCCCTTAGAAGGTTTGGAATCTCATTTGCACCCTATCCATCAGCTCCAGGAGCTGGCCATCAGCCAGGAAGAGCTGTGCTCTAGCTTAGACTCTGAGACTCCTAGGGCTCAAATACAGGAAAGCCTGAGGACCCCAGAGGTGGAAGGACAGGCCAAAGGACAGGCCAAAGATCACACAGATCCAAGACTTGGCCTCAGAGCTCCTAATTCCTACGCATCCCCTTAGCTACAAATATTTGCAAACAACGTAATGAGGATTTGTGGAAGAGAGGGGCTATGGAAAGGCAGAAGATGAGACAGCCAATTCTGCTTAGGATTAGCCAGTCTTGACCTTGAAATACACGTGGGAGGTCATCATCAGGCAGAAGTGAGATGGAGAGAGATTCTGGGAAAAGGAAAGTGTAGACGTAAAGGGCTTGAGATGTCTTAGGACTGGAATGGGCCTGGAGTGGGAGATGTTTCCTCAGGCCATCTCCCAACTCCAAACAGCCTCCTGGGCATGAGGGACAGAGCCTCTCAGGTGGCTGTTGGTGGGGAGGAAAAGGCACACCCTTTGCCTCATTCCAACTGCTGGCTTGTAATTCTGGATTGTCAATTCTTACAGCATCGTGGCCTATAAACAAGACTTGTGGTTGCAATACGGTGACATCATGGAGACATGAAGGTGCTGACCTATGGGAGCTGTGAGGGCCAGCAACAGCGGGGCTCCTTTGAAGGCAAAAGAAGGAACTGGGTGCTGGTGACCAAGGCAACCCACCACCCCCAAGCCCCGAATTCCAGCCAGAGTTAGCCTCGGAATGACCCGCTCTGGCTCTGGGGCCCCTGGTGGGTGGGGAACAGCACTTTCTTGGTGATAGAAGAACTTTCTCAGTTTTCAGATGTCCCTGCTAGAAGAGGCTGGGTTCAGGGCGCAGGAGAGTGTAAACTTTCAAGGGTTATATGTAGGCTGCATACACAGTCATGCCAGATGCACCCAGGGCTTCAGATGGCACCCCCCTTTCTTCCAGGAGTTGTCACCGGGGCTCCAAGGTATGGCTAACCAGTCACCTGGGCGCTGCCTTGGGAGGCCCACATGAGAACTCCAACCAAAGCACACATTTTCAGTAGCCTAAGGGAAACACAGAGGGGATGTTTTATAAGAACTCCCAATGTTTTAGGAGATTTGGGGCTCAGGCTCTTGGCTTCAGGGTGGTTTTATTGTTGTTGTTACTGTTGCTTTTAAGACATGAATACCAAAAGACCTTCTTTAGTGGAATATTATATTGAATATTTCCAGTCAGCAGTACTCCCCCCAGTGGTGGTGTGAAGGGAGAGGGGAGAGGAGATGTGCTAAGAGCCATTTTCTGTCGAGGTACCTACTTTTATAGCCTATTTTACTTACATAGAGAAAAGCAGACTCACTTCCTAATAAAATGGACATTTATTGTATGTGTGTGAATCATTCTGCTCTGGTCAGACTCCCTCTATAACTACAGGCATGGCATTCTTTTTTTTTAATATTTTATTTATTTGACGGAGAGGGATCACAAGTAGGCAGAGAGGCAGGCAGAGAGAGAGAGAAGAGGAAGCAGGCTCCCTGCTGAGCAGAGAGCCCGATGCGGGACTCGATCCCAGGACCCTGAGATCATAACCTGAGCGGAAGGCAGCGGCTTAACCCACTGAGCCACCAAGGCGCCCCCAGGCATGGCATTCTTATACTGGGTTCAAACTTAAAGCTACAGAATGTATTTAAAGCTCCAAGAATTTGGGCTTAGAGAGTCTGCATCTCTGATCCCTTGTAGGGAATAAACTAAACTTTCTGGCATGTGTCCTGAGGTCCTAGAACCAGGGTCCTAGAGCCTACTAGAGCCTACAACAGGAGATATGGCAAGAATGTGATTGTTCCTGTCCCAGAGCCCATGGTCTAGCAGGTGCAGCAGATAGAGCCTCCAGCAACAATGTATCCTATGACACATGCTAACATAAGGAAGCAAATAATCCAGATTTAGGAAAGCAGGGAAGGCTTCTCAGAAGTGGCAGAGCCCAGAAGTTAAGGGCCAGTCCAGGCAGGAGGAATCACAGCTGGAAGGCCTGAAAGTGAAAATATCCTGGAATAGAGGAATTCAATATAAGGGGAGCAAGGAGAAAGGGAGGGGCGGATATCAAAGGAACAGGATCAAGACACAAGACTGGAGAGGTAAGGGGGAACAACACACAAATAGAGCCTTAAAAAATAGTTTTTCGGAAAGCCTGGGTGGCTCAGTGGGTTAAGCCGCTGCCTTCGGCTCGGGTCATGATCCCAGCGTCCTGGGATTGAGTCCCACATCGGGCTCTCTGCTCGGCAGGGAGCCTGCTTCTCCCCTCCCCTCTCTGCCTGCCTCTCTGCCTGCTTGTGTGATCTCTATCAAATAAAAAAATAAAATCTTTTTAAAAAATCGTTTTTCTTCCAAGTTATGGGGCTAGCTGGAAGATTTCAGGCAAGAGCACAGAAGGCGCTCTGGCATCCCTGAAAATGAACTGGGGGAGGAAGGAGCAGAAGGAATGAGCACTACTTTCAGAAAGGAGGCAAGAGCAGAGATGCAGTAATCCAGGTGATGGACAACCGAGGACTGATGCTAGAGAAGGAGCTACAAGGATCAAGAAAAGTGAGGGACTTAGAGAGATCCTTGGGAGCTAGTAAACGGGAGTGGGGGACAGATGAACCACAGAGGGTGAGGCAGATCAAGGCAAGAATGCTCAGATTTGGGGTTTGGGCAACTAGAAAGAAGGTAGAGCCTCACACTGAGACAGGCAACATGGATGGAGGAGGGGGGGATGGGAAGAGGACTTCAAGGCCATGCTCACCTCTCTAAACTCTCACAGTCATGCTCCTTGCCCTGGACTCCTTTCCTGGTGTCCCAGCCTAATTGGCTCCCTGACCTGGATGAATGTCCTGGCTGGCTGCTCCATTCCTGCTCCCGAAAAACTGGCTTGCAACATCCAGAAACATTTCCTTACTTGCCCACACTCATCCTTGCTGTGAGCTTGTGGCTTTATTTTTAAATTTTTATTGTGTTATATTAGTCACCATACAATACCTCATTAGTTTTTGATGCAGTGTTCCATGATTCATTGTTTGTGTAGAACACCCAGTGCTCCCTGCAATACATGCCCTCCTAATGCCCATCACTGGGCTCATCCATCCCCTCACCCTCTCCCCTCTAAAATCCTTGTTTGTTTCTTGGAGTCCACAGTCTTTCATAGTTCATCTCCCCCTCTCATTCCCCCCCTTCACTTTCCCTTTCCTTCTCCTAATGTCCTCCATGTTACTCCTTATGTTCCACAAGTAAGTGAAACCATATGATAATTGACTTTCTCTGCTTGACTTATTTCATTCAGCATAATCTCCTCCAGTCCCATCCACGCTGATAAAAAAAGTTGGGTATTCATCCTTTCTGATGGCGGAGTAATATTCCATTGTGTATATAGACCATATCTTCTTTATCTACTCATCTGTTGAAGGGCATCTTGGCTCTCTTTCCAGTTTGGCTATTGTGTACATTGCTGGTATGAACATTGGGGTACATATGGCCCTTCTTTTCACTACATCTGTATCTTTGGGGTAAATACCCAGTAGTGCGATTGCTGGGTTGTAGGGTAGCTCTATTTTTTATTTTTTTTAGGAATCTCCACACTGTTTTCCAAAGTGGCTGCACCAACTTGCATTCCCACCAACAGCCTTAGAGAGTTCATCTTTCACCACATCCTCTCCAACATTTGTTGTTTCCTGCCTTGTTAATTTTGGCCCTTCTAACTGGAGTAAGGTGCCATCTCAATGTGCTTTTTATTTGAATTTCCCTGATGGCTAATGATGAACACTTTTTCATGTGTCTGCTAGCCATTTCTATATCTTCATTGGAGAAGTGTCTGTTCGTGTCTTTTGCCCATTTTTTGACTGCATTATCTGGTTTTTTTGGGTGCTGAGTTTGAGAAGTTCTTTATAGATCTTGGATATCACCCCTTGGTCTGTAGTGTTATTTGCGAATATCTTCTCCCATTCGGTATCTTGTGGCTTTTAACCAGAGCTGGGCTCTCCAAGCCCAGCACTGGCTCCTTTTCAGCCCCGTCTACCTGTCACCAACACAGCAGTTTTTGGACATTTGCCCCAGGTCACCAATTCCTCTAGAGGATATTCTAAGCCCTTTGATGTTCTCAAAGTTTTGCTTCTGGACCAGCAGCATTAACACTCCTAAGGAACCTGTTAGAGATCCAAATTCTTGGGCTCTACCCAAATCAAACTCTAGAGGTGGGACCTGACAACTGGTGTTTTCACAAGCCTTCAAGCTTAGGAAACAATATTCTTATCTTTGGGCCATTTTCTCCTTAAGAACTTCACCCTTGCCCTCCTCCTCCTCTCCCTGCATCCTTAATTCCTGAGGCCCAGAAAGCTCTGCCCTTCGTACTCTCTCCAAGTAACCTAGTCTACTCCCAGGGATTCCAGAATGTTCTTTCCAACAACTGGCCAACACTTCCACTTAGAGTTCCTCAAACAAAAGTCCAAACCAAATTCTTCTCCCTCTCCACCATCTGAGTTCACTCCAACCTTTATATTTTTCTCCTGATTGTTTTCACCTGTCAGTGAATGGCATCACCTCCCAGCTCCCAGAGTGGAGACCAAGTCATCTCTGAGCCCCTCCCCTCGCCACAGAAATCTCTTAAATCCATCTCTATTCCTATCACCTCTTGCCACTTTTATGATCTATTCCCACCTATTCCCTAGGGCTTCAGTCTGACCACAGTCCTCTAGCATACTATCTCCGGCAACTTCTTAAAGCAATTACAAGAAATACACCCCCCCCCCTTTAATTTTCAACTGACAAAGCAAACGGGAAGGGTTATTATGGGACTACTTGATATTTAAGTTGGCCATACTTATACAAATAGTAGGAGAGTCTTCCCGTAAGAGCTGTCATATAATAAGTGCTAGCAGACACTTAGGTGCTTCGTAGACTTTATTGCTAGTCCTATCGGCAACCCTTCTGGGAAAGCAGGTCTTCATTTCAAAGACAAAAATACTAACGTTAGTTCAGAGAGATCTGAGATAGGATCCCAAATCTCTCTTATCCCACCTTGCTGCCTCATTTTGGTATGACTGCAGTCTTGTATTAGTAATGTCTACTGTCAGTTCAAGTCCATTTCTGGTAGACTGCGGTCATTAGGTATAAGGTGGACTGAGGATTCTGGTCTCTCTTTGAAACACACTAACACTCTAATGAACCACGGACGTTTCTTCCTGCCTTATGGACTTAAAAACAAAACAAAACAAAAAAACATCATGGCAGAGGTACCTGGGTGGCTTAGTTGGCTACAAGTGTGACTCTTGATTTTGGCTCAGGTCATGAACTCAGGGTCGTGGGATTGAGCCAGCCCTGCCCGCCTGCCCACCAATCACCATGGTTACACACAGACAGCAGGTAGTTTCTTCATCTCCCCAACCTGTAAGATGCAGGAGAAGGTAAACTGAGGGTAAGTTTACAGGGACGTGAAGAAGAATTAAAATAGTTCAATTACATATTTTTCCTGTAGCTCTGCATATCCTAATTCTTGTAGGCACACTCCTATCTCTGTAAAGAAAACAAGAAAACACAATACAAGGCACACACGTTTTCCTGGTGTACAAAGTGGCGCAAATGACAACAGGACTCAAAGTAAAGAAAGCATATTTCATAGGTTTATTGGTCCATTACTTTAAGTTAATTGAGGAAAAGACACCTCTTAAATTTACAAGCTAATAGTTTATCAAGCAATACAAATTCTTTTGTTTACCTCAAAATGTAATACTAATTTCATAGTAAACAATGGACAGAATTTTTTATACACAGATATATGAAAAAAGTGGACAAAAACCTCGTGCCAGCATCAAAAATGCAACAAAAACTTTTTTTTTTCTTTTTACAATCTCTGGGTTCCATAACAAAGGGGAAAAAAAGGTGACATTCTTTTTAAAGTTTGGTAGCTTCATGAAACAGAGACTTTGACCTGGAAATAAATCACTTTCTCATTTACACACATTCTTGAGCACTTTTTTTTTTTTTTCTCACAGCTTTTGATTTGGCTTATTGGCAGCACGGAGAGAAGAGAAAAACATTTATACGGAGAACTTTATCAATACCTTGGGGCGGGGGGGTTCTGTTAAATTTTTAAATGTAAAGAATGATTTCTAAAAATAAGAAATACAGTCCATCCTTTGGACATGACCTAATAAGCAAAAGTTTTGAATCTCTTTTTCAACAGTTAAAATACAAGTTAGAAAGTTTGCTGGCAGTTTGTTGTGTGGGAAGATAATCAAGTGGACATCAGCTCTCAATGCATTCCCAATGCACAGACACCAAGGGGATCAAGCACACGGACATACAATGGACAGGGCGTCTACTGGACAGGACCAAAACCTCAGGAGTGTCCCGGTGAATGGTGCTGACTGGGAAGAGCTGCTGGTTTGTTGTTCCATGAAAGCCCAGCTGGCACACGTGTCCTTGGAGCACACCGATCCACATTTTGTTTGCAACCTCCTCTCCCCTCCCTGCTTCCGCACTGGGGAAACTGTGACTGTGACTGCAGGGCTGGTCTGACACTGTGAACCACCTGTCAAGCAGAGGTGTGGACAGGTGTCACCTGCTTTGTCTTGGCCCACAGGGAGCCTGGGATCACCTGGTGAGGGAGGCGGCACAGTCGGGGGGAGAGTGTGTGTGTGTGTGTGTGTAATACTCAGTCACTGGCGTTCATGGGGAAAGCTCTGCAGGAACGGACTAACGTATGTGAGGCGACACAGTAGGGCTTAGGTTTTTGGCATTTCAACCTGTGGAGAATTTCTATCTGAAACACGCTGATCTGAGGCCCTCCCCCCAACCCTACCCACCTGTTTCCTGGTTATCTTTTTAAAAGCTGTTCTGCAGAATCGGGGTAAACCATTAATACTGTCACAATCTAGAGTTCTTTGTGTCTCTGTGATTTGTCAGTGCCGGGTACCGTATATCCTCTACAATCAAGAGGGTGCCAAAAGGCACTGAGTTCATCTTTCACACATTTTTAAAACAAACAAACGAACAAACAAAAACAGTTTAGTGGTCCCTGTGTTTCCTTACATTATCAAAAATATCATTTGGCAATAGCAACACTTAGCTTTCTCCTCCCAAAAGGCAGCCCTATTTATGAGCCTCACTT
Organism: Taxidea taxus jeffersonii; assembly: GCA_003697995.1. Lineage (NCBI taxonomy): Eukaryota > Metazoa > Chordata > Mammalia > Carnivora > Mustelidae > Taxidea > Taxidea taxus. Next base: position 1,522 of record RCUC01126954.1, on the reverse strand, counting down.
TCTTCTTTAGGAGGGCTGAGGGTGGGCTATGTTAGGCCTCTAGTATTAAGCTCAACAACTAATTATGTGTCTAAAAACTCCTTCTACCCAGAATCTAAAACACATGAGTGGAAGAATAAGGCATATGAACAGGTGCTGACCATTCTCAAAGAGCAGAGTTAGGCTTTCAACAGTCTGTGGCATTTTTAAACGTCTGGGTTTGTTGATTTTCCAGTGCTAACTACAAAGAATGTTTCTGTCCGACTCAAATACTTTATTGGTTTTGTTAAAGTTATTTTTTCCAAAGCACGCACTTACAGGCTATCTAGAGTAGTAAAAACTACCTGGATGACATATTTTTGCTGCCACACAGAAAAGGGTTAGACAGCCATATCCTTCGAATGCATTTCAAACACACATGATTAAGGGACAACAGTCAAACTCCCTGTGACAACGGGCCGTCCTCTGCCTTTTCTAATGCAGACAGCCCTGCGCACATTCTCCTCTGGGCAACTGGAGAGAGACCAGCCATCCTTAAAACAGCAAGCTAACCACCTACTGGGTGAACTGATGGAAAGAATCAGGGTTTTGGTTTATTTGTGAAATCAAAAACCACGAGGAAGCGGAGAACAACTCCAACACACCCAGCTCAATAGGTCCGTTGGGCGCAGGGGATGACCTTTTCCTCCAATCTACTGACAAATGCCACCTGCCATCTGAATGGAGAAAACATAAGAGGGCCTGTCCAATCGGTCACCATCTTGAGGACTCCTGAAAGTGAGGAGGCAAACCCAAATTCCCAAAACATTCTGTAAGCGGGGACCACCAAAGCAAGTGTTACTCCAGCCTTACAAGATTGCCCAGCTTCCATGGGCCTTTCGAGCAGGCGTCTGGGAAGGCCGAGGGTCGGGCCTGCTGTGCCCGGCCCTGACCACGGGTGGCCCACCTTCTGAGCAGAGGCGTTCTTTAGGGCAGCCAGAGGAGAATCCAGTTCTAAGCCATTCTGAGACTCACAGAGACGAGGCTGACACGGACCTGGGGGGCTGTGGTGGGTCCCGCTCTCCAGCTCTCTCTTGGGACAGTCTAAAGAAGGACTACTCTCATTCCAATGAACGGCGTCAGAACAAAGCCAGGGCCCGGGATCTCAGTGCTGTGGACAGCAGGGCCCAGGCCCTCGGACTCTGGATGTATCCTGGGCTGACACCGGCCGTCCCAAGAGAGAAACCCCGCTTGCATGTGCCCACCCAGGCACCCCGCCCTCTTCTCAAGCAGGACTCGCTACCATTTCAACACAAAGGTGGCCTCACGAGGGTATTTAAAGACCTCGAGGGGATGCTGACTGACAAAACACTTACTTCCACAACACGCTGCACGCACTCCAGCTGTGGCCATTTGGCATGAAGACAAAGTTCCGTGACGTTCACCACGAACCCCTGCAGTTGGATCTGTTACTGTTACTCACCTAAAGACAGGTGTCTGGGGAGTTCAACGAGCGGCACAGTGATACGAGCCGATCCTTTCCATAATTGCACTTATCTGAGGT